>JAOEHY010048281.1:0-14256 GCA_025447955.1 Psilopsiagon aurifrons | reverse complement strand
CTGTAAGGGTGGTGAGGCACTGGAATGGGTTGCCCAGGGAAGCTGTGAATGCTCCATCGCTGGTGGTGTTCAAGGCCTGGTTGGACAGAGCCTTGGGTGGCATGGCTTAGTGGCAGGTGTCCCTGCCCATATCAGGGGGGTTGGAACTAGATGATCTTAAGATCCTTTCCAACCCTAACTATTCTATGATTCTATAAATCCATCTTTGTTACTTACTCCTGTTTTCAACTTTTCCTACATTTTTTAGAACTATCATGCCTCACTTTTCCTTTTTGTTTACTAGACTACAAAAAGCATCGTCTCCGTATCACAAGAAAACTAAGGAAGTGCACATCAAAGTAGGATCCAAAGTAAAAGAATAATTAGTACTACCCCATGCCTGGCTAAATTTCACTGATGTTGATTAAATCCTCTGGTTTTTAGCTACAGTGCTCTATGCTGCTTTGAATCCATCTTCTCCAGCTCACTTCTTGACTGACAGCATGCCAACAATCATTCCACTGCAGCACTTACCATGTTATCAACTACCATTAAAGGACTGTTATGCAGTACATAAAGTATCTCTTGATATTTAATTCATCCATGCCTCAGTAGCTCTAGAACTTCTGTTTCAAACCATATATTCTCCTAATAGACCATATAGTTTCCTGTTTCACTCACTGTAATTACAGCTTACTAAAATATAGTACTGCCTCTTTTTTTGTTAACATGATAGCCTTGTGCTTATACAGCACTGTTGTGATCCACGCCCCTATTATTTAGTCCATCACCTAAAACTTAGCTTTATTACAGTAAAGCTTTAAATGTCAGTGATTTGTAAGGTGAACAAAGTATCAGATCCATAAAATACAACAAGTGTGAAACAAAGAGTGGTAATTAGGTGCGGTAAAAGAATGCCAGCATGTATTTCTAATGGAGAGATGAGGGAGAAGTGCAAGGAAGGACTGTAGTGATCCTAAAGAATTCCCTTTCAGAAAGGCTACAAAGGCTTTCTGGCTTTAGATGCTGGGTTGTTTTCTCATTATTGTAAAAAACTGTATCAGTCGTATGCTGGATTTATTTTTTCCCGTACATGTGAGTTTTCACCAAGCTACTTTGAAGCCTGCAGACCACCTAAAGCTAATTTCTCTGCGAAGCAGCATCTTTGACCTTAAGAGCCCACACTTGGGATACTAACATAGTTTAATAATCCTTCACAAAAGTAGCTACCTAGAACAACACTCCAAAGTCCTCCTCTAAAAAAATCTCCAGAATGTGAATATTCCCCCTTCCTCCTTTTATTTGCCTCTATTTTTTTTACTTTCTTTTCTTACTGCCTTGCCTACAGTTAAAAGAGTAAGCTAAAATTTTAGTTGATTGAATTCTTTCTAAACATCTCAGAAGGTAGCATTTTATTAGCTGTGTTTAGCATATTTGAAAGGGATATTGTAAATAACTGTATTAACTGCAAAAGCAGCTCTAAAAGATCTGGAGAGAGAATGCTGCTGAGGTACATTGCAGTCCTGTGTCTCGGAAGATCCTCCACCTTACTTTGCATATCCTGTTGTCCTGTCAGCAGGTCATTTGGAGCAGGACTCTTCTCACCAAAGCTGAAATCTCAACTATACAGATGTTCTCTGGCAGAGAGAAACGTACACTTCATAAAGTACAATTTATTTAATCTCAAAGTAGAACTTGAAGCAAGTTAGACAAATTGTGTTTGTTTTTTTCACCATTGAATACAAAGCTCATGATTGCTACCTTTAATGTAGCCCCTTACATGTTACTAGAGATCTGCAGATGCCTAGAGTTTGATGAAATTGAATCCCATTCCTGGTTTCTCTTGGTTACAAAAAACCCCCTAGAAATCTTTTCTTTCTTCAGTATGAGATGCACTAGATTTTCTGTTTTGCACAGAACATGCCTATTATCAGTTTTTCAATTCCATATATTTAATCTGTGACTGAAAGGTCTTCATGAACAAAAATCCTGAAAGTCTGGATAGATTAATTGAAAAATAAACTTTGGCTTGTTTGAAAGCTTTCTTTCAATTCAAGTGGTATAGAAACAAAACAAAGACAGGAAAGTGAAGAGGGTAAAAAACGTAAGGAAACACAGGTTTTTTTTGGCTTTTTTTCCCCAAAAGGCCACCTGCAATATCTTTTTCCAGATCTTTGTCATACTTACTATGTTTAAACTGTTGGACTTTTATGTTGGACTTCTAAAAAAACTCAGTGAAAGTTATTTTTCCACTTACACAGTTTAAGCATCATTTCTAACAAACATGTATGTTTCCCAAAATTAGAATATATTCTGAAAATGATAGAAATTGTTCTAAAATTCTTGGAAGAAATAGTGACAACTTCAGGATGCTGAGATCACCAGGATATTACACATTTACAATCTGAAAGACCTGAGAATATTTTCAGATCTACAGTGCACTTTTCAGAGGTTTTGCTGCTGTTCACTAGATTAGTAATTTCTGTGGTTGATGTATCAATTGCCAAATAATATAACAAATAATAACAAAACTAACTAGCCAACATTTTTACCATTTACTTGGTTCAGCCATAGTATTACACTCAATCACCCCTACGTAGGTGAGCTTTTTACACTCAGTTAAGAACACCAATTCTAATGGCATTGGTGGAACAATGCAAAGAATTAAGATTACTACAAAGATAAAAACTACAGAAAATACAGGAATAGCACAGAGTAGCATAACAGCCCTTGGTCAAAAAATATGTCTTAATACTGTTAAAGAGTAATATAATATTAATTAAATTAGCAGTAATACTGCATTCTCTTGCTTACTAAAGTCTGCATGCATGAGAGCTACCATGCTCCTAGGTAGATTATAAAACAAAAAGTCTGTAATACTAAAAAGCCCGTACACTGAAAAAAGATTGCACTTGAAAAGTCAGTTCTCCCTTCAAAATAAAATTATTCTAAATCAATCTCAATTAGGTTAAATTAAATTAAATGTCATTCCTTTTTCCCTAAGGCTCCTGATATTAACTTCTGTATTTTAGTAAATTATGCACAGATACTGTGCTTTGCATATGAATCACTTTATATGATAAGCTGTCTGTTTTAATTTATATTTGATTTCACCCAGCTTTGGAGTATTTTCCTGTGCAGAGAAGAAGTATAACATTAATATAATCTTGCTGACTTTTGATGAGCTAACCAATTTACACCAGCAAGTTCTTTTGCCAAATTTTGCTTTTGTACTATGATCAGAAGTCTCTCTCTTGGGAAGACAAGTAACAAATCTTGATGGGAAAAAAACCAAACCAAACCAAAAAAACACCCAAATGAAAAAACAAACAACAAATGGAAGGTATTTCTATGAGACTGCCTATCAAATTTTGCAGGCATAGGAAAGCTAAATATTTCCAGAAAGTTTAGAACATAAAAGTACTTTAAAAAATACCCATGTTAGTTCTTAACTTAAAATGCCAAGATTCAGTGACTGTTAAGCAGAAAATAATTCATTTGGGCTTGGCTTGCAGTTGTTCAAATATGCAGACACAAACCAAAGCTGATACTAATGCTGGTTGGTATTTGTATAAGCAGTTTGTGTTTTCAAGCTCTCAAAGCCAAACTGGGCATTTTAAATGTTTTGACAGTAATGATTTGAAACATTCTTTCTTAGAGGCTAATCAGTGTACTCAATATAATTTCTGCCAGTAATCTGAAATAGGATATGGATCAGTGATGTCTTCAGAGAGAAGCTTCTTAAAAAAATCGTAGAATAAAGACAGATTGTGGAAAACCCAAATCATTTACATGCACATACAACTCCTGTTAGCATCATTGTCAGCTCATTAATTTATTATTAAAAGATTGTTATTCTATAAATTCATTATATTTATATCACCTTTAACTTCATTTAACTTAGATTTTAGAAAGAGTAAATGTATTTGCAATGGCACATCAGGCTCAATGAACCTGTAAAACCCATTTTTAGAATCAGTATAAAAGATGTCAGTATAAAAATCTGTCTGGTAACATCCCTTTCCCTGTATTAAATAAGGGCCAAGCTTTAACAGAAATTACAATGTGATCTCCCCTGCAGCAAGGAACTGAACTCTCCAATCTCTCACCTCTCTAGTTCACTTGAGTACTTGGAGAAATACAATGATACACAAAGAAAAAAATATTTGTTCATTTATCTAAATGCCACTGGAATGATTTAAGACCAGAAAAATGATCCACAACTATGTGAAACTATTTAACATAATGGATGGAATTAAATTACAATAATGAACTCCTTCAAAAATGTTATAATGTTAGCCTCTTGCCTGTTGTTAGGAAAGAAAAATGCTGATTACTCAGTACACTTTGAAACTGCGATCAGTATTCAACTGGTTTCCTAAAAATAACTACACAGAGCACCGATATTAGCTATACAGAGAAGGAAAAAAACACCCGAAAGCAACACCCTATAATTACATTAATCTACTGATAACCTGAGCAACATACTATGCACATTCAAAATGGTAATATCCTGGACTTCAGTCAACCTCCCTGTCTTTCAGAGGCTGTGCCATCAGAACATCTCTCTGCCAGTCAGCTTCCAAAATCTTGCACTCACAGCACCAGGCCAGGATATATCCTTTTTGAGACATACTTCTCTCTACTGGTCAGAATCAGAATTTACATTTCGTTTCCTTAGGCTAAAAGGTTACCATCCACCTCCTCATAAGAGGGGAAAAGGGACAAGAAAAAGCAGCCTGACAATATGGAACAAACGCAAAATCTGGGAAGAGTGTGGTGGAAGGTATGACGGATCTTGCAAGAAAATTTCAAGTTGTAGACTGGCAAATCACCTGAACTGCTGAAATTCCAGAATGGATTGTATCCAAGAATGCACATGGTAGAAATACAGGAAAACAGATTTTCATGCTTTCAGAAGGAAAACCACCCCCCCCTCCAAAACCAAAAAAAAAAAACCCACAAAAAAACCCTCAAAACCAAAACAAGAAACAAAACCAAAACAAAAAAAACCCCAACCAACCAAAGCACCAAAAATCTCTGACACCTATTGAATAGTGTAATTTTCTGCATTGACTGTAACTATAGCAACTTATACTAAATGTAGGAAAATCATGTGTACCCACAGCAACAATGAAACATCTGTGCATCAAATCTTTAATTACAAAGTTGTCAGTTCTGAAGTCTACTGGATCATTAAAAGACTTTTACCACAAAGCATACCATCAAAACCTGGAATTTTTTCTAATGGCATCTAAAATCCTGCATGGTGTTTTGAGAACTAATAGCACTCTCCCTAGTAGAAGTAATTATAATCTTCTGGCAAGATTAGTGAGTGTATATCAAAATATACAAATTAGTAGAATTTCATATATTACAGGTCTTTCTAATAGCAAAATCACTGTGGTTAAGCTGAACTGTAAACTCAGCTGAACTGTAAAACTAGAAATGGTTTTGGCAAGCAATCTCTACAGAACACAAGCAAAACAGAAATATACCTTTGCTACGGTGAGGCTATAAGTACAGAATAGGAGTACTTGCCTATCATGCTCTGAAAACCTAACTGCCAAATATCCAGAAGAAGCAAAGATTAACTGTAGACCACCCCTCTCCTCTCCCTAGAAATCAAATACTTGAAAATTTATAATCCTACTTAAAGAGACTGGAGAGAATTTGACAAATGAAAATAAAATGGTACAATCTCCCTATCTTCCCAGATCATTTTTTTTCTTTATAGGTATTTGTGGATGGGGTGGTGGTGAGGTCATGCATTTTGCTGCATTAGCATGTTTTCTGAAAAGAAAGCTGTATTTCTTCTAAAAGGGTGGTATTATGCAGCCTGCATGTACTGTTCTGATTTTCATTTAGCATACACAGAAGAAGGTGAAACCCAGGCATTTACACAATCAGAAAGCTGAACAATGACTTGAATAGTCCATGGAATTATTATGAAATAAGTCTGTTTTTGCTGACTGTTCCAGCTTCACATTATTTGGATCTAGAAAGCAGCACATTTCTAAATGTATACAAGACTTACTAACATCCTAAAAAGCAATAGGGTTTTTGTTGTTTGTTTTTTGTAATTACACTTCAAAGTTCTCAGAACACTGCAAACATAACTGAGATAGAGAGAAGTCAGAGATCTCTGATAATTCAAGATGTCATACGATGTTACAATTCTTTTTCCACAGATAGGAATCAAAACAAGTCTTTTATCTTTGCAGAACTACAGATTTCAGAACCTAAAATTAAATTTCCAAGTAAGAATACCCTTGACTTACTTTGCAGTTCAAAGGACAAAGAATATCTGGTAACAGCTATCAGAAATACTCAGTGATTATATAGTAGCACTCTTCTGTAATTGCTTCTAGCAGACCTGCTGCCTTTCAAATGTCAAGCAACTACCACTCAAAACTGGAAAGACGGTGTCCCCCTGCCCAAACGGAGGGACTTGTGCTAGAGCTGGTTTTCCCAAGTTCCCTACTGAAAGAGGAGCATCAGCTTCTCCTGAAGTGGGCATCCAGATGTCAGAGCCATCACACCACCACAGTTCTTTTGTTTCTACACTATCAAAGATGCAGATAGTGGAGACATTTGAATAATTCTGTTCCTGCTCTGCCATTAACACTTGGGGCAAATAAAATTTTTGTGTCTCGGTTTGTTATCTTTTTCATTAACAGGTCCAACTCTTCATATGGCAGAGGAATACACGGAAGGACTTGGCCACAGTATTTGTAAAGTACACTGATCTATAAATCAGCCTTTGTTCTATAACAGCAGAGAAATAATTCCCCCCAACTCTCCACAAGCACTGCACTTGGCATTCTGAAAATACTGCAATTCCTTTTCAAAGCATTAGGAATCAAAACCCACCAGTGCTCTTCAGCCTGCTTGCTTTATTTCTTGGAATCAGTGCACTCCTAGATACACATCACCCTTCAAAAAGGCTCCAATCCTCTACATCTGAGAGTCAATAACGAAGCGTTAGAGAAATCAAAGCTATCTGCATGTTCACAGGCTTTCAAAATCAGCAACTCATGTTTTTAAAAGAATTATCAGATTAGAATCTCTTTTCAGATATTCTGGAGACAGGTCTTCGTTTTGTTTCTTTCCTTATTGCCTGTCAATGTGACCTGTATATTTCCTGGGAGACTGACATGAAAAACAGTTTTGCCTGTGAAATAAAGTACCTGAAATAGAGATCCTGTGAATCTTCAAGATTCACACTGAGGGCTGTCAAAACTTCTTTGAAACTGATCTTCGCTTCCTTGTTAGTAAAATAGATACAGATTCATTTTACTTTACTAAAAGTAAAGTAAATTTACGTACATTTACGACTAAATGTAAAGATTACATCTGCAGCATAAAGCATTATCAATAAGATAAGCATCACTGTTGCTGAAAAGTAACAGCTGATTTTGCCTTAAAAAAAAAAAAAAGGAGAAAAATCAAAACCCCAAACTATCAGCAGTATTCTTAATGAAGGACTAACAGGAATTAGGAATATGACCTTGATTGTTTTCTTCTAATATGATAGTTACTAAAATAAAGGTCAGGTTGGAAATAGGTATCCATCCATTTTTTAAATGGCTAAACCATTATTTTGTTCCAGGAGTAAAATTTGACTGTAATATATGAGTTCCTCATGATCTACAAATACACCACAAGGCATCAGAATCTCCTCCTTTTGAAACTGTTCACAGTAGTATGAAAATTACAGCTTTTTTACAAAAGTGTATTACAAACAAACACGGGAACTGGTATAGCATTATGAAGAAAATCAGGAGTAGCACAATAAAGTAAAGGAATAGTACCTGTTACAAAAAGTCTAGTACCTACTTAACTAGATGCTATGTCTTATTTAGTCTGTCTAGAAACGCATTTCCTCTGAGTAGGACTGGCATCTACTGTATGAAGTTGGACAGACTGATGTGTCTTCTTCTCTGGTAAGGTTATCTATCAAGCCACAAATTTAGGTCTGTATTCCATGTAAAAAGGACATTTTTGTCACAACCGACGTCAGTTGAAACCTAGTGCCATTGGAGACTAAATTTAATTGCTCCTTCTCCTAAAATGAGTTAAGAATGAGCAGGATTTTTGCATTTAAGTAGCAGTCAGTTTGTTTTAAAGAAAGCTAATATAAAAAAATGGAGCCAGAAAAATGAATCATAGTTTACTTTAATATAATGTGTGTCAATCGCCTAAAAGCCAGTGAAGGACAACACTGCAGTTACCACTATCCAACCTATCTCCAGTTAGCACAATCCAACCTAAATATTCTCTTCTCAAAAATCAGGCAGGAGTAATAATTATTTACGAAGTCCAGTTCTCCATTTAAAAACTATAATAATAGCACACATAACTATTATGCCCCATGACCCTGACATAAGAAGAAACAACTTGGTCTCATAGCTAATGAGGTTTGCTTACTATTTAAGTTCCTTTCTCAACTTCTTGAGCTTAAGCCAGACATACTGGAGGACAAATGGACAGGTACATCTGGGATCTACAATTGGAAGCCAGCACAAAGCCTTCATTGGCTTTTTAATGAAAGTTCAAGCTATGATCAATGACAAACAGACTATGTCCTTTTAATGTTCTTCTAGCAGACATAGATTAAGTAGAAGTTTACACTGAACCAGCTCTTCATGCCTTGCATCAGCTTTTAACTACCCTTAGCATGAATTTAGTACATAACATGCAATCTTGAGCAGAAGGATTAATCAGTGCCACTCCAGAAACAAGCTGTAAATAACCAAAACTCTAACTTTATCGATTAAAGCAAAATATAGCAAAGATTATATTCAAAACAACTGAGAAACCAGCATAGAACACTAGAGAATGATGGCACAGATCTAGAAAGCAGCACATTTCTAACTGTATCCAAGACTTGCTAACATCCCAAAAAGCAATACAGAAAAAAATCCCAGCAAGCAGATACCTTTGTCCACACAACATGAACATGCACATAAGATCTGTTTGCTAATGGCATGACCACTGCTTTGGTCACTATTAGTTATATGACCCACATAACTAGTAAACAACACAGACTTCTCTCATTTGTGTGAGAGTATCCCAAAAGATGCAGTCAAAACCTATAACAGCTACGCATCCTACAATTGCAGGATACAAGGCGGGCCTCTAATGCATGCTTGCTGCTTTGAATAAGCAATAGACAATGCAGTGTGCCACCAGCAACTTGTGTGAGAATTTTAGCCTCCTTGGTGCCAGATTCTTGCCTAATGACTTACCCTAAGTTTGTTTCTTATACATGGGCTGAAAAGCAACATTTGTTAAGGTTACAATTCTAGAGTAGCCCATGGAATCAGGATAAGCTGTTTTCTACAAATTTGCTCAGCAAAAGTTCTTTGCCAGTGTATATCTTATGTTAGTTTCATGGACTGGGTATGCTCTATTTAAAACATCATAGGTATAAGCTGCTTTGTTAGACCATTACTGCCCAGCTCTTTTTTTTATACAGTATTTTATGTGTGCGTATCTGTATTGAATACTATACACTAATAATATTATATTCATAGTATATATTGGTATAGTGTGTAACAGATTATTTTAAACATATATATGGTGTTCAAGGCCAGGTTGGACAGAGCCTTGGATAGCATGGTTTAGTGGGAAGTGTCCCTGCCCATGGCAGGGGGGTTGGAACTTGATGATCTTGAGGTCCTTTCCAACCCTAACTATTCTATGAGTCTATGATATACACACCATGCAGTCTATATATACATATATGCAGAGAATGCAATTCTTTTTCACAGCAATTCTTACAAGCAATCTTTTGTTTGATTTTTAATTAGAGATAGAAGTTTAGATGTCTGTCTGTAAAAATACCCTCTGCTGTTCTGATTATTTCCTTTGGGTCACCTCACTATCTGCTTTTGGAACAGATGCATCACCGTCTCCTGCTTTCATGAATACCAGCTGACTGCATGATCCTAGCTTGGCATTATGCTAGAATAGCAAGTACCTATGTGTGCTATACTTTTAGCCAACAGTCAAACAAAATCCAGCTTAAACTAAAATTAGTTTCCACAGATTGTCACTGACTTGTTTCACCATTGGACTTTGATGCTATTCTGTTAAAAATTTAGTGCAGCAACACTTCAAACAAAAAGACCTAGACGGAACAAAACTACTTCTAGGCTTCTCTTGTGCTCATTGGCTTCTTTCCAAGTATTTTTCCATTACCCTACAATTTTGGCAGGCACAAGCCACAATTTTAGATAAAATTACTTTAGATCCTTCCTTTCCCGGTTACATGATTATAATTCTTATGAAGAACTAAACCATAGAGTCTTAATGTTGCACAATGTCCAAAAGAAACAAAAAATTATTTCCCCTTTATCTTACACCTAATAGGACACACTCACCATGGACAACATAGGCAATTAAAGCTTTTAAAGATTCCATATACCAAGTCAGATGCCTCATGAAAACCCCACATTGTTTAGCACCAACGTTATACAGACCATACAGTTCTAACAGCCAAAAATGTCACAATCATCTCCATTAATCAAACAACTACAATTCACAGGAGCTTCAGGATGAGGCTTATGTGCACTGAATGCAAAATGAAGACACACAGTATTAACTACAGAAAGACATAAACTATACAGTTAATACTAAGTCTGCCTTTGGGAGTATGTGACGGAGGACTCATGCAAGTTGACACACCCAGGTGCACCATCTTTGTGCCTGTAAAATGCTGCTTTGTTTTCTCAATAACAGCTCTCAATATTTCAGTATTTTTGCATTTATACTTCCTTCCATCAAAAAGAAGAAGCCAAACTTAAAAATATTAGGTGTTTTCTAGAAGAATCTGACAGTTCTAAAGACTTGATTACCACTGAGATTTAGAAAGTATTTTCTGTTTACCTGTCCAAATATGATAGCTCTGAATTACAAGCCTGCTTACTTCACTTCATTCTCTTGGGAACATTAGTTTATGAAAACAGCAATCCTACTGTTTCAAAACAATATAGAACGCTACAATTAGGGGCATCTTTTCATCTGAAATACTGTTCAGAATTATAAAGGCAAAATGATCAAACCTATTCACTGCTTAAGGACAGTGATGGCAGCGCAGGGTTAAAAATTGGTAGATACCTCTTAAGCATCTTTGCCAAAATTCATTCCTCTGCTAGTTTGTACAGTAACATAGAAAATTGAGTAAACAAATGATCATAACAGGTGCATGACTTGCAGCTTTTTCCAAAGGCCTTCTGTGCTGTACCTCTGTAGTTACTAATAAGCATTAGAATCTGCTTTAACATCTCCCCAGAAAAGCAACAAGATGCTTAACATCTTAGATATCAGATACACATTTTGGTGTCTTCACTCTGACCAAGAATATGCAAGATAGTGCAATGAGGACTCACCTGCACAATATAGCTCAGCATCAGTCACCCTTCCTTTCTACAGTGCATTAGAACATGATAACAGCAAGTCATTTGTGCAGTGAAATGTGCCATTCTACAAAACAGCTTCTTGTAGGACTGACTTCTGAACCAAATTATGCTCAGTACCAAGAAAGTTCCAAAACCCAGACATTTTGGAATCATAATTATAGCTCACAATGCTGAAAGGACAGGATAAGAATTCTGGTTATCTAGAGTAACCCAGGTAATTTTTCTCTGCACCTACATAGCCTTTCTCCCTGCCTTCCCCCCCCCCCCAAAAAAAAAAACACAGTTGACTGCAGAGACACTTAAAGTTAGCTTCACATTTACAAAGACAAAGTCTGCACTGATTCTAAGCAACATGGAACACAATGTTTTCTGCTATCTCATTTAGTATGAGAAGCTTATCTAGGTATAAAAGAACATTGAAATAATGGCCTGTTCCTAGTGGCTAACTTTACCGTGGTGCTTTGAACACTGTGGTTATAAGTGCAGCAGGTGCTCAAGATTTTTGACACCTGTGTCTTGGTTTAAGCCCAGCTGTAAATCTGCCACTATGTCAATTAGCTCACTGCCCCTTCCTCTCAACACTCCCGGAGCCATGGGAAGGAAAATCAAAAGAATGTAACTCCCATGGGTGGAGCTAAGAGCAGTCCAGTAACTAAAGTATAACACAAACCACTACTGCTACCACCAATAATAATAATGATGATAAGGGAAATAAGACCAGGCAAGAGAATAAAATCGCTCACCACCCTCCAACCAATACTCAGCCCAACCCGAGCAGTGATCTAGCCCTTCCGGGTAACCGCCCCCAGTTTATATAGTGAGCATGACATGCTGTGGAATGGAATACCTCTTTGGTCAGTTTGGGTCAGGTGTCCTGTCTCTGCTTCCTCCTGGCTTCCCCTCCTCCCTGGCAGAGCATGAGACTCAGAAAGTCCTTGGTCAGAGTAAACATTACTGAGCAGCAACTAAAGACGTTGGTGTTATCAGCGCTGTTCCCAGGCCAAAAGTCAAAACCACAACACTGCACCAGCTACTAAGAAGGAGAAAAATGACTGCTGAACCCAGGACACACCTGTAATTGCAGTTTTGTTTTCGCTACAGCTTGCAGAAATCCATACACAAAAGGCACTTGTCAAAAAAAAAAAAATCAAATACCAAGTTGAGTGAAATGATGTTGAGAATAAATTTATTGCTAATAATTGCTGGGTTTGAGGAATGAAGTATTTCCCTCTGATATAGATATTCACTTATCCACAGATATACTAAATGCCAATACTGAGAAATATACTCCAAACCTGCAACAGTTTATTATTTTGCATAAATAAAAAGAAAACAATAGGTGGCTTCTAGTTAGTTTTGGCACAAAATGGCATGCTATTTAAGATCATTCACAGGTAAGGAATGGTCACTGATAGTACTCTCAGGTGGGTGCTTTAATCATTGTTTATCTTCTCCATTTATGTAGAAAATGTGATTTAGTTAAACTTCATTTCTACTGTCATTACTTCATGATTAAGTACTCTTAAATATTAAAGGCAGAACTAACAAAAAAACCCTGGTAATTGGGTAGATGCAAGAACTAAAACCTCAAAAAGATGGCAAAAGGGAGTCTAATGGAAAGGAAAAAGTTAAAAGAAATATTGAGAGAGACTTAGCCTAGAATGAGAGAAGGAGGCTTCTTCACTGAGAAACTGACACTTGAAGGCCTTTCTTAATACTTGTATTTCCTCACAGAAATACAGTTTTCAGAGTAAAAGGTAATAGTGCGGATCTCAGTCACCACAGCTTCCATAATGAGTAACTTATCTAATCATACAAAAATATATGAAGACAGCATTAGGGTACAAGCAGACCATTTTCACGTGGGAAGCAATATCCTAAGGTAGCTTCATGCATACTTTAGGTCATTCCACCACAGAAGCTACACAACATATCAACTGCCACAGCTGAATAAAAACACAGATGATGATAATCCCATTGTATTTATCCATTCCTGGAACATCAGACAGTGTCCCATATTTCTCCTTTTAAAAAGGACATAGGAGAAGCAAAATTGGTTCAGAGAATAGCAGTAAGATCAAGTATGCACAGAAATCACACCTGGAAGGGTCATCCTTTAGCTAAAAATCCTCAAGGTCTGTAACATTAAATTGAAACCTTGAAATAGACTTGACTTATCACATAGGGGGTTACTGGACATGACTAATCCCTAGCCTTTTTCCTGAATTCATTAATGAGCTAAATCATGATTGATGACTGATTTGGCCATTCTGAATTCCACTGCAACTCATCACCAAATATATTAATAAGTTACTATTTAAAAAGTGTTAAAGAAATGGAAACAAGAATTTTCAAATTGAAAGATCTAATCTATTCCACACAGCTAAAAAAATATAATACATTAAAACATGCAATGAATAGAAAACCCCAAAAGAAACATATCTTAACTCTTAATCAAGCTGTGCAGAAAAATGGCTGGATTAATTTTGCCTGCTAAACATTTTTAAACAGCTAAAAATATTTCTGGAAAACATTTGTACTCCAATAAGCATGGTATATGCCACAGGCTCTGTGCTGACCTGACAACAGCGTCTCAGGACTTGGCAAGCCTTTTTTTGGCTTGAGCTGGTTTCAGCTTCCTTCCAGTTTTCCATCCTCAGATATTCACTTTGTTCCCTTTTGTCACCCCCCCAAAAAATCTCTAAAAAAAGAAAACCACCGAACAAACAAAACCCAATAAAAACAACCACTACAAAACACCAAAACAAAGTGCTGTGGTTTAAGCCATAAATCAGCCACGCAGTTTGTTCACTCACTTCCCCCTTTTTCTTCCCTCTGCTCATGGAGGGAT
>JAOEHY010048280.1:0-14859 GCA_025447955.1 Psilopsiagon aurifrons | reverse complement strand
CCTGCCCATGGCAGGGGGGTTGGAACTAGATGATCTTAAGGTCCTTTCCAACCCTAACTCTTCTATGATTCTGTGATTCTATGACACCTGACAACCAGTTTCTGGTCCTCCGAATTGAATCAATCTCTTTGTGAAACCAAAATAATCATATGGTGGACAAGCAAAATATACCACTAAACCTCATTGGCAGTAACTCATATAACTGAATACCAGCTCTAGACTCTTGAGACTGGCTTTGCCTCTTTATTGAGATGGTTGACCTAAGGTGAATGGGGAAGTTCTTTTTAGCAGCCTGTAGTGCAAGTGGTCTCCTAAGTCTGAGTAGAGCAGCTCCTTTCCAGATCAGACCGCTTCCAGGAGATGAGATAATTCAGGGTAAGCTCTTTCCTGTGGTGATAGTTGATCCAATCTGTTATTTTTTCCATCACTTTGATAGTCCCAGCTGTTTATACTTGTTCACTTTGGGTTCTAATGAAGTTAATTCTCTTTTGTAGTGATCTTTGCTTCAGGTGTGCAGTAAATGGCTGAGTCTGTCCATATTTCTGTATACTCTATATGTCTGTGTTACTCTATCCATGATGCAACTTTTCAAATCTGACTTTTTCATGTGGAAGATACTAGAATGAAATTTCATTATACATACTGTATACCATGTTTGGTATAGTGGTGATGGTTGTCTGCTCTAGACTAATACATATTTGTCTGGCTGTATGTATGAAGTGTATCAGTAACTGTAACATTCCACTGGCATTTTTTCAATAACATTTTTCTTTGTTTAGGATCATTCCAATGAGATTCCATGACCAAATACATGGTCTTTGTCAAATAGATACTGTTTTGTACCACTGTCAGCAGTGAAATCTGAAGAGAGAGGAGACTGGGTGGAAGTAAGCTTAGATTTTATAGTGGTATTTTATCCCTGCTGCATGTGCAAACACTTCATTCCTCTGTCCACAAGTTCTTTCAGCTCTCCAATGAAACATCTGCTCTACCTAAAGTGGCAGGGGTCTTTCAAGTGAAGGAAGCTTTTGTATCTACTTCTTTCCATTTTCTCCCTTGGGGACATAGGTAAAGCCCCAGTCTCATGTGACTAATGTAAAATGTCACAAAACCAGATGACCTGGGACATATGTAGAGGAAAATCTGGACAAAACAAGTGTTTTAGTGTTCTTGTGCTCTTAGAAGTTGCCTTTGCTGCAGTAGTATGCAACACACATTTTCCCTGCCTTCAATGCAGCAGTTGGAAGTGGTGTTGCTATAACAGGATGCAGTAAATTTTAGGAGGGGGAAAAAAGGGCAGAAAACAAAAATTCAGGATCACTCTGTTATTTCTTGTTTGCTTTTCTGAATAATGATATTGTAGATAGTTATGTGCTGACTCGACTACCCACATGCTATGGTTTCTGTCCTACAGCCACCAGAAAAACAAGTTTTGGGAGGTGCACTCATGTTGTATATGCCTATGTTGTACTTGTTCACAAACCTTATTCTTTACAGGTTTTTTTTACCTCTACTTCCTGAGTGGCACTTCCGTCACATTTTTGGACTAATATAATAGTGGTTGACATTTTTATATCCTGAAGGCTCGAAGAGAATTTTAGTGTCTGTAGAAAACTGTGCAAATCTGTAAATGTATATGTGGATCAGGGTAAGTCATTTTACTTCATTTCCTGTTAGAAACACCCTTTTTCCCTTTAGATGTAGCTTCCCCTAGACAGCTGTTCCAGAATAATAGAAAATGCCATTACTAATAGGAATCCTCCCATATCCTTTCCACTGAGCTGATGTGACATGATATTCAGTCAAAATAAATGCCAAGGGCAAAATAAATCTTTCAGGAAAAACTGAAACAGCTTCATGAATCCAGAAAGCAGTGGCTCCACAGTGGTTGGGTGGAAGACTAGCAAAGCAGCTGTTGTTGCTTCAGACATGCTTTTCAGTGGGAGAGTCAAGCAGTGGGAGGGGAACGTGTGTAAGTGTCTCCAATAAAGGAGGGCATGGCCCGTCCTGATGTCTGATGGGAGGAAGGTCTGCAGGAGATGAGTTGCTGTCCATACCATTTCTCTTCTCTGGTGATTATTCCTTTTTATGTGTCTTTGGGGCTTTCTAGATTTCTACTGGCTGGCGCAGGTCAGGAGACATCTTCCTCTGTCCAGTTTAATTTGATAGAGGAGGATTGCAAGGTCTTATGTGGGTTTAGAGCAGAAAGCAGATTCCTCAGCCAGATTGCACACATGTGTTTATTAATAATGCTTTGAGGTAACATGGAAATGGCAGCAGACAGATGGGCAGATTGCTGAATTTTACACTGTGGTAGGTATGAGGGAGTCCTGCACAATAACTGGCCGGAAGGAATGGGAAGGTCTCTATGGCCCCAAAGTGCCCTATAGGTTGGGAGGAGAAGGCATTCAGAGCAGCCTTGCGGAGAAGGGCTTGGGGATGTTGGTCAATGAGAAACTTTTAACATGAGCTGGCTTCACTGTGTGCTTGCAGCCCAGAAAGCCAACCATATCCTGAGCTGCATCAAAACGAGAGTGACCAGCAGGTCGAAGGAGGTGATCCTGCCCCTCTACCCTGCTCTTGTGAGACATCGCTTGGAGTATTGTGTGCAGTTCTGGTGTCCTCAACATAATAAGGGCGTGGAACTGTTTGAACAAGTCCAGAGGAGGGCCACAAGGATGATCAGGGGACTGGAGCACCTCCTGTATGAAGATAGGATGAGAACAGTTGTTTACTGTTGTGGTGGTGAGGCACTGGAATGGGTTGCCCAGGGAAGCTGTGAATGCTCCATTGCTGATGGTGTTCGAGGCCAGGTTGGACAGAGCCTTGAGTGACATGGTTTAGTGTGAGGTGTACCTGCCCATGGCAAGGGGATTGGAACTAGATGATCTTAAGGTCCTTTCCAACCCTAATTCTTCTATGATTCTATGGCATCACTTCTGGCAAGCCTCAGTTAACTCATCTGTAAAATAGGGCTAATCAGATTTGCTTACCTTATGGAGATTAATTTATTAAGTTTATATTGCAAAGCAATGTGAAAGCATAAAACATTATGGAAATGTTGAGTGGTATCCATGGTATATTAATTTTGTTTCTGAGTCCCATCACACATAATGTCAATGAGCTTCTGCAAATTATGGCAGCATAAGCTAATCAAAATGTAGGATTTTTGAATGCTGTTTTTATTTTGCAGTACTCTTGCTGGTTTTCCAAATCAATATGAGTTGGCTAAATAAACAAATGGCCTAACTTTTGTTTAGCAAGACAGGCCATTTTGAAGTCTGCTCTAGGATCTGGCTGGGAGCTTCACATTTTTCTACTTCTTGTATTCGTATTTTCTCACAGTTTTAACCCCTCTGTTCTTTACTCCATCTTGTTTTTCCTGTGTTTTTTTTAAAGTGATTCTGGTGCACTTAAATCTTTTTTGGGCCTTAATTTTAACTCGCTGGGTCTAGTGCTATCACTTTCAATGATTCTGTTTTGAATTTCATTATATCTTACCATCCTGACTGGTAGGTATAAGCTCAGTACTAAATATTTACATGGGTCAGTAGACCCTCTGGGGAAAAAAGAAGCCCTTCTAGTTCATCTACCACGGAATACAGTGATTAAGTGTACAGGACTGAAAGTTCTTCATTGCTGTTCCCTGTTACGAGCAAATATGCTTTCTCAAAACCACAAGTCGGGGAGTAGGCAATACTTGGCAAAAAAATCTTCCATTAAGAGCACTTGCTGGAAATGTCCGTACATTGTTCCTGACAAATACACTACAGGACCCTGCACTCTTCAAGTTGCATTCTTTAAAATGGACAGAGAAAAGACTTTGTCAGGGGACCTAGGTGTCTTTTTCAAGAACCTGCTATAAGATACAAAAGTCCATCCTGAGCAACTCCAAAGCAAATCTTAAATGATCTTGGAGTCCCAAAGGTGGGTTGTTCAAGAGAGAAAGGCATTAACAGTGGCACAGAGGTCATGAAGTCCACTACACAGGGATCACTTGTCTTAGTCTTCACTGTAGAGGCAAAATGTAATTAGGTATTCCTGTAATCAGACCATTTTCAAGCAGAACTATTTTGAGGTGAAAGAAAAAGTAGAGATTGAAAAAGTAAATACAAGTGCCTGTATGTGCATGATGCATTCTCCCTGAAAACACTAGCTGCAGAGAAGCACCACGTATAGTGTAGGTGTTTTCATTCTATTTCTACAGAAAAGCTGTCTTTGAAGGCGTAGGCTAGATTTTTGTGTGCCTCTGCAGATGCCTACATACCAAGCAGTGTGCCAGGGACCAGACAGTACACCATGCACCTGGCATCACCAACTTTTTCAGCCCTGAGATGTCTGGCATCTTCCAAGGCTGACACACAGCAACAGCCATAAGTGGATTGGCCTGGCCAGTAAGTGCTACTTCCAGAATCAGAGAAGCTGATCTGGCTCCTGAGCTGCTTAACTGTAGCATTATTATGGGCCAGATTTTGAGGTTAGTAAGATCAGTTTAAACCCAGGAGAACTGGCCTGATATTGGTGGTCGCTGCTCACCAGTATCAGTCAGGGGGCTGATATTGGTGTTCAGAGGGCATTGCCCCAAGACTGGCACTTTCCCCTGAAAGTGGAATGGATTCTTCTTTTGGTAGTGCTGTCTCAGGCTTTCTGGAATAGAAACTTCCCAATGGCCCACAGATGTGTTCTAATCCAGGGAGGCCCTGCAACATTGGCATTTAGTGTCTTTTCTGTGTAAAGGAGCAATTTCAAATTCATTTTAATAGGCTCCATTGGTTTTCCCTTGGGACTTATGTAGTTAAATTCTTAATAACTCATTTGTTGAGCTATTCACTCTCAGGGAGTTGAATGTTCTCCCTGTGTTCCTCTGGGAACACACCAAGCTCGAAGTCTCTGTACCAATCCCACGTGAACAAAGACTTCATATCACACCATCCACTGTCATTTATTCATTCTGTGCAGCTTTTACTGAGTGTTTGCTTCCAAGTGGGGAAGTCTTTGATCAGTCTTAGGATGGCAGTTCAGTTGTATGGGGATCCCTCTCTCTATCGGCAACTCCACAGAGAGGCTCTGGAGATAAACAGGGTTGTTATAGTATCCGAAGATGGTGTTCAAGAGCGAGTCTTTATTGTCTGATAAATGATATGAATATCAAAACGGACAGCGGGCACATGGACGAAAAGGGGTAGAGAGGAGGAGAGGTGGGGAAACTCTAGCTTTAGGTGATAAAAATACGAGAGAAACAGACTGGACTTTATTCAGGCCCATCAGTGACAGAAAAATACGAGGCAGTAACTTTGCAGACCCTTGAGTGTTAAGGACCTGGCTACCAGGGACTTAACATATTTAATTATCTTTGTTTCTTCAGCATTTACAACGTATGATATCGGAAGCCCTGGAAGTGCCAGATTTCCCAGGTTGGAAACTGCAGTTAGTGTTTTCAATGCACACAGCTTTGGCCTAAATCTTTTTCCTCTCACATCTTAATTAAAATGCTCCTGACAATGAGTAAATGAGCAAAAAGTTGAGCCAGAGAAGTGCACTTGAAGTAACTTAGAGTGCGATTTTATTCGACAATCCAGAATGTTACCACCTGTACAAGTGTCTGCCATGGTAGCCTCCTGACACAGAAACTGGCTGTGCAGCTGTAAGCAGACAGTTCAGACAGAAACTGAACTGTAAAGAAATCTACAGTATAAGAAGGCGGAACCTCATTAGGAGAAGGTCATGAGTTGGGCCTCACAAAGATCTAGCCAGATGAGGTTGATCCATCCCTGAGAAACAGGAAAACAGACAGCAGATGTTAATAAACAAAATGAAGCACATACAAGGCAAGAGTTGTTTGGTTTTCTACCACAGGTGCTACTTCACCTTACCAAGGGAGGTGCTGATTCAGAATATTGGGCTGTCAATTTTCAACATGATCTCTCAAAATGTTCTCCTAGTAGATGCTAGCCAAACTGTGACCCCTCAGGTCGTACAGAGGAAAAGCCACTATCTGGCTGTGTTTCACTCCTGAATGCCTTCAGCATTTCACTGAATGCTTTCATACATGCACACATACGTATGACAAACTCAAACTGACAAACCTCCAACCATTAACTCTTTGTGCGTACCTGTAAAATTAAAATGAAGTGTATCAGTGTAGTAGACAGTACAAAGTAAATTCACCCATTATTTGCAACAATGAAGAGGAAAAATCACTGGCTATAAGGGAAACTCAAGGAATATAAAGAAAAGTAATGCATTTTTAAGATGGGATGATAAGCGTCATCGGTTAGGCAAAAGTGATATGATTTCATAAAATCCTTATAGTATTGTAAATGTGTCTACTGGGCAAAACATTCATATTGCCAGTATTTATTACACTGAATAAAACATGGTGTTTTCAGATCATGGGGAGTCATGCAAAGCTTGTTCCCATTCACATGGGTCCACATCTCCTGGGTCTTGTGCGAAGAAGGAAATCAAAAAAAAGCTTAGAGCAAATTTCAACTGAAGCCTAAGCATTAGTGGTTCATTTCTTTGTTTATGATCCCTAAATGTTATTTGTTGATTTAAATTTATTTCTAAGAGCTTTTTTTATGTATTTATTTTATGATTCCCATATGATCATAAGCACCATATTTTCTCAGAAAGTTATTTAAATTTGTGAAAAAGTTGCCAAAACTTATTTTTTTCACTGCAGAATTCATCGAGCTGTTGAGTTAGTAATAGCATCTAAGCTAAGTGAGTTTTCTATTTGATGTGCAGGTTTTGAACAACTTTGTCGTGAGTGTACTTTATTTGCTTGGACGCGAATGATGTTGTGAAGGAATAATTATGTTTGAGGTATTGAGTAAAGTTTTCCAAAGTGACTTTACCTTAAGTCAGCAAAGATATTTGTGCTTCTGAAGTCAGCTGGATGTAGGTACTTGCACATTCCTGTGCATCTGGACCTCAGGCTCTTTGAAAGCAGACCTGATGTTCCTAAGCTCTCAAAGAGCCTTCTCAAAATGTACCCATTTTCAGGAAATACAGACTCATGCCCCATAATATGTATTTTCCCCAACAAACCTGTCATGCTCCGTGTTGTACATAATGAAATTTGGATGCCTTGCAGAACACATAATGCTAGAAGTATCAGAGAGGTTTTTGAGTGTTGCAGCTGCTTGTGTCCCCTAGTGCCTCTCCTTGTGTTATAGAAGTTTTGAAGTGTGGGTACTTTCATAAGCTAAAATGTACAGCTGTGAAAGACAGACTGAGTTGTTCAAAATGATTCTTGCTGTTGGCAAAGGAATTTGAGGCTATTTCATAAAGCAAATACAGGGTGTGAATGAACCTTTCATTGTGGTGAGTCGCATGAAGTAGGTCAGTGTGTGTTTAGGGGGCTGCAACAACTGCTGACTTTTGCTTGAATTATGAAGAAAGCTCTAGCACAGATGTACTGTATTTTTATAGAAGATGCATTTTCTGAAAGAAGCCAAAGTTTAGTGCTCAGACAAGGACTCAACATCAGATGTGGAAAATCACAGTTCCATCTATTTTTATTTCAATAACATTGGAAAGCAATGGAAGGGAAAGAAATCTACTCCTGTGGTTTGAGAGTCACTTTGACTGATGGCTAAGTGCCAGCCTGGGGAATTATAGTAGCTGTGTGTGTGGCAAGCTTTAGTTTTCCTGGATTTTGAAGGAACTGCTGAGTTTGGCCTGCAGCTGCCAGCTTAGTCCTTTTTTAAAATTTACCTGAAAAGGGCTCTTAAGAAGAGACAGCATGTACTGTCTTCAAAAGCATCGCCCGTTTTGCTCTTACAGAATAAGCTGAGCCATATTAGCCACTACCAATCGCAATAGGAATTTGGTGCGTAAAATTTCCGTGGGGCCAGTGGAAATCATAGCCTCTGAATTAATGAGTGTCAGCCTTCCCTATGACTCTCTCTTGCTGGTTACAGGCTCTGAGTTTGCTGAGTGAGAGTCTGCAGACCTGGTTTGTTCCTTCAAGGCAACCTGGCTGTAGTTAGCCATGCTGCTGAGGGGACTGGACTGTAGGAGCATTGTTGATTGTTTCTGATTTCACCTCTGGTATCAGCCTATTGCAAAGGTTTGGAGATGTCTTGGGCGCTTTGATTTTCAAACCTGATTCATATGCCCCATTAGTCTCTGCAGGAAGAGCTGTGAGAACTGGTACCATCACAAGTCTGAACAATTTCCTGACCTTTTTGGGATGAAATGTGGGCCCCAGAAAAGTCAGCAGCAGTTCACTATTGACTTCAACAAGATTGATATTTCACCTGTAATGTCTGCTGACAGCAGGGAGAGGGTGACAGGGGTTTTGAGGAATGAGTGTCTGAATATGTAGGTGCAGTGTTAGTAAGGCTGATGAAAATGCAAAAAAAAACCACTGACATTTTGTAGGCCATCAAAGCAGAGAGACATTAAGGGTGCTTGGGTATTTCAGAAGAGCTAAGTGATTTGCTTGTGGGAGCCAATTTAATCAACTTCTGAGTCCCTCTACTGCCTAAGCCAGGTTTAAATGAGTTGACTTGATCTGGAAATAGCCTAGGCACTGCAGACTGTGGTATGTGTAGGTTGATCTGCCTATGAAGAAGTAGGGTACGTTGTCCTGCACCAGGCATTGTGCTGTTGTGGCTGGATTGCTTCTGCTCCAAATCTAGGCCTAATAATGCTAGCTTAGACACCTCTGCGCTGCTTTCCTGTCTGTAGTGCTGCTGTGCCATCTATCAGAGAGATACCTGTAAACAGTAGCTCTGGGAGGGGTGATAAAGCTTAAATGTGTTTGAGAGGGAAGGAGGTTGTAGCAATATGAGCCTGTAAATTGCAGCAAGTTGCCAGGATTTTTGAAGAAATCTCAGACTGAATAAAATGACTGTGCTGATAAGGAAAATATATAATCCCATGTGAAATTCAGCTCCTGTGCAACCTACAAGCCCTTAAGCCTTATTTTAGAATGAGCTAAACTCATTGTGGAGAAGAAGAGCAATGACAACAATAAAATCTATTGGGGAACATGGCTAAAGAGGGATAAATGCCTATCAGAAAGAAATATTTTGTAGTTCTTGCAGTGTTGATTAGTTTTAAATATACAGAGTAACTTCAGGAACAAATTGCTGTTGATGGCCTAGGAAGGAGGATTGCTGTAATTTATGACTTTGACATAAAGAAGGATGCTATCTAACACTGCAAGTGCTTTTGTGTGTAGGTAGTTCTGCTGATGTAGGAGGGAGTGAGTAGTCTTTTCAACTTACTGGCACTCCTTAAGAAGAGCTATCTCTCAGCTGAAGATGAAGTCATATATCCTGCACTTTGATTTAATTTCCTATCCATTTGATTGTTCATTCTTCTCATTAAAGGAAATGAAGTGAAAGATGGCTGCACGCAGCTGTAATTATTATGATGCTATTATTTCAACTGTGAGCCTGTCTTGCTTATGAGAAGGTGTGTTCATTGCTAGTCTTTGCATCTTGACAAACATCAGGGAGAAGATATCCAGGCAGCAGAAGTTGTTGAAGATTTGAAAATGTGCGAGACATGAGAATGAATGAAATATATTAGAACTGCTTAGGTTGGGGAAGAAATAGATAGCAGGTGACATGATAGCAGAATGTAAAAATAATGAATAGTGCAGAGAAGGCTGGCTGCATGCTCATGCTTACTGATTGGAAGATATAACAAGAACATCTAGTGCCATTAGAAGTCACCATATTCAAAACAGTTAAAAGGAAATATTTTGTGACAAAAGTGCGTAAATAATCACTGACACAAGAATCTCTTGAGCAAAAGAGCTCCAGTGGGTTTGTAAGATTAGACTAATGTATGAGTGAAATCCTTCTGACTTAAGCCACGTCATTAGTGGATGACAAAAATCTTATTTCATTGCTTGTTATCAGAAAAATGGTCTTTATTCGACATGGGACTGCTTTCTCAATGAACTGGTACTGGATGCTAGAAAGTACCAGAGGGCTGTTAATCCATTTTACAGCACTAATCCTTCTGTTACTGTAAGTTTAAGATTCATTCTCCATATTTCACCTTTTGTTCTTTGAGGGTTTTTTTTCTGTGGGTTAGCAAAACACTGATTTTTGACTTGCTTGCAGATGGCTACCTCCAAATCAAAGAAGCTCGTGTTTCTTGTTTAAGAATCAACTCAGAGAGCTAGGTTTATCTTTGGGTAACTTCACAGTAAGCAGTGCAATTTTCAGGAACACCATCTAAGTTGAGGTTGTTCAGGAGCAATCTATTTTTATACTGAATTAAAAGCTGATGAATGAATAGCAGTTGCAAAAGTAGCACGTTACAGTGCTGGCATTTTGTTGCATAGCTAAGGTGATATGGAATCGAAGACTAATGCACTGTGAAAATAGTGGACAGTGTGAGGATGCAAATTGAAGGAAACAGCTGCAGCTCCCATGTTATTCTGAATTTAGAGTCAGAGCCTAAAGGCACCCCACTGCTGCAGGAATGGAATCCTTCATAAAGGCCAAATAGGATTTTCAAATAGAGAAGCATCTTCTGTATGGAAATGAAAAATAGAATTTGGTTGAATTTTGTTTTTTCCAACCTAAATTGCCTTTTCAGAGGAAGGTAGGCTCAATCAAAAGCTTTGCTTTTTGACAGCACAAGAAAGGTATTGACAAACCATGTCCCACAAAGAGCCGCCAAGATGGTCAGGGTTCTCAAGCGCTCAACACATGAGCCACTAGGGTTGTTCAGGCTGAGGAGGGGAGCTAGTGTAAACTAGAGCAACACTGAGTATTTTAAACTGGGAGTACCAAGCCTCGCTGCTGCAGCTGTTTCCTCTTCAGTATTACCTCTTCTCTGACATTGCTGAGGGATTAGTGAGGCCAGTAGGGACAGCTGCACAAAGTAATGCTGTTGTTCATGCCATTGCTGGGCATAATGAGGGCCATTAATACGGCAGAGATTACGTGTGCCTTTTAACCCGTATCATGTTCTGTCCTGGAGTCCTAAAAAGTATCTTCACTGCAGGGTACTTCCCAATGAAAGGATTTTCCCACAATTAAGTCTGTTTTTGAAAGCTTGTGCCCTGCTTTTATCTGGAAAGGAGAAAATCTGGGTCTGTATTTTTAGACTGGAATCCTGTGCTGTCCCCTCCTCCTGAGAACAGCGTGCCATCAAGGACACGATAGGATGAGCTTTCCTTTCTTCCCTGAGCAGACTACCAGTGAAGTTGGAGTACATGATCCGATCCCCAGTGCAACAGTGAAAAAAGAGAAGTTTTGAAGCATCTTCAATAACTTTTTATCCTTGCTCCAAGAGGACAGAGGTATTAATAGATCACAGAATAGTTTTCCTTATTTGATTACAAAGATAAAGTTTCTAGGTGCCTTTTTCCTCTTTTTCTGATTTGTTTTGGTTTTTTTCTTTCTCCTGTAAAGATGAAAGTTGAGTCTCCTATTGGGGGGTTCCTCTTGGTCCAGGGTCCCTTGGAACAAGGATTTGTCACTGTTTCTGTGTTAGGTAAAAAAGAGATTCATGAAAAAATCTCCGGCATTTTGAAGGGTCTTTCTTTTTCTGTCTTTTCTTACGTGTATTAACATGGTGTTTCTTCAGTGTCATGAAAGCGTTCAAGAGAAAAGGCTCTTCCCCCAGGGATTAAATGCTACCAATGCAGTTCAGGTTTGACTAGTGTATAAATGTGACTACAGAATTTTCATAAACTGACATAATCAAAATGACATTCTTAATGCCAATCATTTAAAATGCAGCTTGCAACCACTTTTCTTCTATTTTGCTTCCTTAGCCTTTTGCTCCTTGTTCTGTTCAGAGGATGGCAAAGTGGCTAATCAGAAATATAATCTGCAATTTAATTTGATAAATCCACTTGAACTGGCACAACTACATCTTTGCAGGGAAAATTTCCCCTTAGTTAAGTGGTATTTTTGGTTTACCACTGAAAATATTGGGGGTTTACTTATTAAATCATAACAAAATGAAATTTCTTCACGATTTGCAGAGTCTTGTAAGCTGATAGATGTGTTCAGCTCTTAGTGAACCTAGAGGCAGATAAAGTCTGTTGCAAGTTGCAGATCAGATACTTACAGTGTCCACAATGAAAGTAAATTCCACGTTCACACAAAGTAAATTCTTCCTGAGTGTGAATACAACTATATCTCTTCAGCTGTTTAACAAAGATACTGCAGCATGGAAAATGTTAGATAAGCTTTATCTAAGTGCTTATAAATGAATGCTTCCATTGTTCAGAAGGTAAGTCCAACATATGATGTAGTAAATTTCCTGAAAAATATATATTTCATTATTATTGGATAGGGGTTTGTTCTATTTGTTACTCAACAAAAAGCATTTCAAAACCAGTGGGTAATGAAACATTTAGCAACTTCATTCATAACATACCTCATATACTACTTTTTCCGCTCTTCTATCGCATTAATGCATTGGGTGATTTAACAACTTCTGTTTAGACCTAGCCAACAGCTGATAGGATTTACATCAAGACAAAGAAGTAGTCTGACACATTCTTGCAATACTAGCTTAACTCTTGCACTGACTTATTAAGGATGATATTTATTATAGACCTAAAGGGCATGGAGTTAAAAGGCGTATGTATTAGCAGAAGAATCCAAACCAGCAGTAAAAGTTGATTTCATAGCCTGTGAAGAGGCCATAGCTTTTGCTCATGTTTGGAGACCAGGCTCCTCTAGACACCATGTGTGTGCAAGGCTTTGGCCAGACCTTATACCCAGGACTGAGTTTTTGAGTTTCATGGGTGGAATGAATATGGTTTAAATCCCCCTTCGGAGTCCAAGAGCTGGCTAGGTCCCCCCATGTGAGCACTTTTCTTCTCCGTGGCTTTTCTCAATACGTCTATTTGCTTTGATTTTGTGTTTTCATGCCTCCTTCTGTTGGGCAACGACAGAAGAGCCACAGTTCACATTGCAGGAGAACCCAGCAGGGGTGGCTCTTCAATTTTTTGTTTGTTTGTTTTGTTTTGGCCTTTGCAAAGGAGAGCATAGGCTCTAAAATGTCTGTCTCTGCCTTTCTTCCTGCCATAATCCAGACTTTCTTATGTAACGTTAAAATGTGCATTCAGTGCTTGTCTTTTTCCAGTAGGGATAGCAGCCTTGCAGAAAGGCAAGCTTTGCAGTGCTTTGTGTAACCTCCTTTTCTGGAAAACCAATACAGAAAATCTCCAGGGCAGTTCATCAAAACACATGTATGAAACCTTCAGGGTACACCTGTCTCCCAGAAGTCCTCTGTGCGCACACAGGCATATTCCTGTAAACAACTTCTCTGGAAACATATCTGACAAGCATTTCCTTCTGTGTTCCATGTAATGAAAATCTGCAGTTCCCCTGAATTGAGATCAACAATTCCTACTTTAAACATGAGCTTGGACTTGTACTAAACCAGTATTTTCCTTCTGGGTTTCAGGAAACACCTTATGCGGGCAGGAATTCTTAACACGTCCTTCAACACCCAAATTTGGCAAGTGTGCATATATAATGCATACATCTGCAGTGCGATTTACTAGTTTTGCATCTGGATATAGTATCACAGCTACAGGAGTCTCGCACTAAAAAAAAACAACAATAAAATTAAAGAAGATTTATTAGTTGTCTTTAAGCCATTGATTCTGTAGTAGCTTTGTGCCTTTTGAAGGAGTGCATGTTTAGTTCCTCATCGCAGAGGATACTGCCAGCATTAGTGTCTCACTCTAAAGGAGCAAGAGGAAAGCTGCTTGGAAAGAAAGCTGCGCAACTGCCTGCACTCTCAGTACACCAGAAAGAAGGAGAGGTTCACTGAAAAAGTGAGGCCTGTTGGACTTGCAACTTTTGAAATCTGTCAGGCATTCCTCCCCTGACAGCAAAGGAAGGCTTGCAATATCATCTCATGTTGCTCTGTTGGGTAAGGAGGACTGCAGCCCAGGACTCCAAGCATATTCCTCTTCCAAATTAAGACTAAAATACATACTGGTAACCAGCTTTGGGAAGTGCTTCAAGCCATCTTTTTCCTGACATCCCACATCTCCCTTATCACTTTACCTACTTCTACCTTCAAATTTTGTGGTGTTACTCCTTTTCATCTCAAGTGGAGTCAGCAACATGCCCTCCTACTTGAACCTTGCCTGATTTTCCTCTGTGACCTTACAGTAATTTATATCATGGGATAGATGGATGTGATACTTTGCTAACTATGGTGCTCCTGCTATTGTCTGAATGTTCAGCATTAGATTTTGGTTCTGTTATTCATGGTAGTACTGGCCACCTCGTTGACTTCAACAGAACCATGGTAATTATGAGGTGATGTTTGTTTTGTGTCAGGTGTCAGAATTTGGCACTTAGAAACTTCCCCTCTAGGGAATATGTGTGTGTGTGTGTGTGTGTGTGTGTGTGTGTGTCTAGGGCTTGTTTTGCTTCCCACCTACCTTTCTTTTCCAAATTCCCTTCCTCAGGGAATTTCAGAAATAAATTACTGATGATCTAGGCATAGAGGAGCAGACTGAAGAGTAGGGTTTAAAAATAGTATAACGCCTGTAAAATGGATCATTTTCACAGTTAAAGTATTTTTGCTCTTATCTCAGAGGAACATTGAAAGTGCAAGGGAAATGTTTTTGCAACAAAAATTATTGGCAATTTTCAGCTAACACAAAAGTATTGGAAGTACTTGGGTTGTTTTTTTTTTTTTTTCTTTCTGAACTGTACTTGAGTGCTGTTCTGTTAAATATAACAGTATATAGTTCAACATAAAAAGGACATGGAACTGTTGGAACAAGTCCAGAGGAGGGCCACGAGAATGATCAGGGGACTGGAGCACCTCCTGTGTGAAGACAGGCTGAGAAAGTTGGGGCTGTTCAGCCTGGAGAAGAGAAGGCTGCGTGGAGAC
>JAOEHY010048279.1:0-45990 GCA_025447955.1 Psilopsiagon aurifrons | reverse complement strand
GCATCAGCCCACCTCACAAGCATGTCAAGGTCCCTCTGGATGGCATTCCTTCCCTCCAGTGTATCGACCGAACCACCAAGCTTGGTGTCATCGGCAAACTTACTGAGGGTGCACTCAATCCCACTGTCCATGTCATGGGAGTAACATGAAAAAGTTATATTTCTTCTGAATATGTGCTAGCTCTTTAGGGACATTCTGAAAGTATTTGGTCTGGTACTGGTTGCAGAACGTCTTGCCAAGAATAAATTGCAGAAGTTTAGAAACTCTGACTTCAGTTCTCCTTAAGGAGCACAGGAATTTGTGCTCTTGAGCAGAAGCCATCCTCTATTCAGAGACTGCACTGTACCACAGTCTCCCTTAATAGCCATTTCCCTCACAGAGTCATGACATTATTGACTTCATGAGGAAAACGGGTACTGTTTTATCTGGATATGTGATGCCCTATGTGGACTTTTAGAACAAAACCATTCCATTAAGTACTCACCATGTTCAACTTATGCACATTGTGTTGCAGCACAATTTCTGTCACATTTTTTGGCAGTTGCACTTAGTAACTCAAGATATGGATAATCATATACCGGGAAAATTGTTCATCTAGGTGCAAGTCTAAATGCACAAATGATATTAGTTTTTTAGAGTGCTCTAGATGGTTTTCCTTTGTTCTTAACAGAAGTGCCACAGCAAATTTAGTTGATGACTTTCCCAGTGTTGGCAGAAGAAATATTATTCCCAGTGGAACAATGTTTTCAAATCTCTGGATTACATGATATTGTGTAAAAAAAAAAAATAAAAATCTTGATTTGAACCTTACTAGCTTTCCTCAGTAGATTTCAAACTTATGTTGATGCATGCTCCATATGAGGGTGAGGCTAAAATGATTGAAGATGTGGAGGCTGACATAATGCTTTGTTTTCTGAAACAGTTATTAAACATGCAAAGTTGGAAGAATTTTTTGTTTGTTTCTTTTATGTTTCAGTGAGCTGTTTACCTTTCCTTTTCTTATACTTTTGTGAGTTCAGTCCCACTAAAATACATCTTTCTTCCTTAATAGACAAATTCATCTCTTGCTATAGAGACGAGTGGGATGCTCAGATTTTGAGCCTAACTTTTTCTAAGGTAAAATGGGCTCATTTCAGAACATATTTTATTGGGGAATCCCAAGAGATGATGTAATTTGAAGTTATCAATACCCAGAAGCACAAAACAAATGTAAAACCTGCAATTCCCCCTGGAATTTTTTCAGACAGTGGACTTGGTATGGTCAGAAAGAGAAAGGTTTGTTTGAAATAAGATGGAATGGATCTAAGTAAAATAGATGCAGTGATTGAGAAGAAAAAAAAGAAAAAAGGAAGCTCTCACAACATCCAGGCCGTCAGGTATGTCATCCTATTTATCAGATACTTATGATACAAAAGCAGAACAAAACTGCCCTCTGTTACCTCTTTCCATATTTCTGTGCTGTAAATTATACCAACAAAAATATTTCAGCAACCTAACTGGAGATCTCTACAATCCCTCAGTGTCAGGGTCATAAGTGAAGGATAAAAGGAAATTGTTTAGGATTAGGATAAATGTTTGTTGCTTTTTTTAATTTTTTTTTTTAAATAGTCGTGGTAGTAGTAGCAATATCAGTAGTAATAACAACAATAAACAAGGAAATGGGAGGAGAGTTTGTTTTCCTTGGAGTTGAAGGGAATGAAGTCTACCTGAAGACTAATTGATGATATTTAATTTACATCGCTGACTTGACTACTCACACTTGGGAAAAAGCCAGATACTGAATGACTGGCGGTATTTCTCCATATACTCATGTAGCCTAGTAGGGCAGCTTACTGACACCCTGGGCTAACAGAGAGAGTAATTTCAGCATTCCCACTGGTACAATATTAAGGGAAATGAATCTCATTCTGTCCTTTTTGTGTTTTGTTTTAGCTTATCAGATGGTTTATTTACAGAGTAGACTGCATGGCAAGTAAACAAATATGTTATTTTTAACATCTGTAGCCTGCAAATGGATTCTGAACATGAAAAAGAGACAAAGTAAATGTCTTTCCTGGAAATGTGAAAAATTTGACAGCAGCCCTGGAAAATAAAGAGAACTGTATTACTGGGCGTTTAACTACAGCTGATTTACATACTGGGGTAGATCTTTCTTGAATTACACAGAGATGCAAAGGAGAAAAAAAAAAGGAAGCCTGAAATTGCTCTCTACCACTGTGCATGTTGATGAATTCCTGGCACATGTTAATTAATGCCCTATTGTGTTTGGCAGCTTACTGAGGACTCAGACTGAAGACAGAGGGATCCTTTAGACAAGAAGTGGCTTACAGCATATATTGAAAAGTAGATTTGTATTTGTACAAGCTGTGAATGTTCGTTAGAAGAAGCTTTTTTTTTTCCCGTTAGTGCAATTAATCCAGAAGAATTGCGATCTATCACAGTATATTACAATTACTATAGTAAAACCTTAAATCCTATAGCGTAAGTAAAAAACATTTCAAGAAATAATGTGTCAGTTGGTCAGAAAGAATATTATCAAAAACCCTAATAATGCTTCTCAGATTCCAGACCAGGGGAGAGGGAGTGATAATCACTGTTGAGTAAAGGCAGTTCTTGAAAATATTCAATTAGTATTTGCTCACATTTACAAATAAATGCAGTTGACTGTGTTTTTATTGGACATAGCCTTGGGTGGCATGGTTTAGTGGGAGGGGCCCCTGGCCATGGCAGGGGGGTTGGAATTAGATGATCTTAAGGTCCTTTCCAGCCCTAACTATTCAATGATTCTATGATTCTATTGTTTTGTTTGAATATCCTGTGAGCAAATTTTCACGAAAATATACAAAATATAAGGTATTTTTAAAGAATATTGAAAATTCCTCCACAGTTTTTCAGATAATAATTAGAATTAAATTTATTACAGAGAACCAATTCAAAGCAGAATATTTGTTCAGTCTAGAACAGAAAGTACTGGTGGGATCCCCTGTTCAGGCAAAACAGCACAACTTGTCAATATCAGAATTGTGAAATAAGCAGCCTGCAAGCTAAGGATAATTGAGAGAAATTATTGGTTGAATAGTTTCAAACAAAAAATATATGCATGAAATTTATGATCCTGTTTTTGGCAGCTTGAAAGGAAGAAAAAAATGAACAGATTGTTCAAGAAAACCAACCAACCAACCAATCTCATAAAAGTGTACTTATTACAAACTATTCAACCACTCTGCTAATATGATACATATTTTAAAAGTTATGCATGGCAAACATCACAATCTTTGCACTCTGTATGGCATAAAAACAATTTTGTGCAGAATAAGGCATGCGAATTTATCAGTAAGCATACAGTAGTTATAATTTTGTAGTTTGCTCTAGGAGGTGTTGTGTGGCCAGAACATCCAGGATCAAAGCAAAACCTGAAGCATAGCCTGAAGCTGAAGCTTAGGTGTTTGGCACTGTCCAGGTGCCAGAATTTCTTCTTTGCTTGCCTTTTCCTGGAAAGGGAAAAGTGAATTATTAGACATATTTTTTTTGCTAGAGGATCACATTTTCCCTGCACAAGCTGTCACCAAGGATGGAGACAGGGCTCTTCCTTGACCTTATATCCTGCCTTATGCATGAGACCAGTCTGCAGCTCCCATCTGGACGGTGTCAGTCAGAAGTACATCAAGAGATGCTTAAGGAGCCAGAGAACAGTTGTGGTGGTCCAAGACAATAATAATAAGTGGGGTACTCTCAGCAAAATATTTCCGTCTCCTGGATGCTAGGCATTCAGAAAGCTTTCTGATCAAGGTTAGAACTCCCAGGTTAACTAAATAGATCTTAACATTAATTTATAGACCCTTACAATGCTTTATTTCAGCACTAACATCATAGACTTTATGGAACTGGTAATGTTTTTCGGTAAGAGACAAAACTGGTACTGCATTATTTCTTCTACAAAAATAAAAGCCATGATTTCACATAATGACACTCCCAAGAAGACAAAAACCACAAAATTTTTCCAAAATCAAACTCAGCAGATGATATTAGTCCCTAGTGAGAAGGGGCTAAATCATATCCTGTCATCTTTTTCCTCAGTAGAAAAAGAGCAAGTCTTAAATTTCAGCCAGAGAACCCCTTCTATAACAGATGAGACATAAAAGGTCCATCACCACATGGTCTTATCATTAGTTTACACTCTCATAAAGTCAAATTCAGAGAACGTGAAAGTATAAAAAATTACTAAATGTCTCACTTCAAAATGATTTTCACTTCCTTCTTAGAATGTGAGAAAAGCTAGCTTTCAGAACCAGCAACTGACTACATATGACACTAAAGGAGTAATTTTACAATACTTATTACTAAATGACATACTTTTAGTTACTTCTTACATAATTTCTTCTTTCCCATGTTAGCTCTTTTCCCATAGGTATTCCTGATGTCTCTCTACTAATAGAATGCACTTTTCCTCCTCCTCTGTCTAATTAAATTAATGGTTGTTTACATCAAATACTTCTTGTTGACCTAATTTAACCTTGTATTACTTGTTCTTCAGCACATTTATGCCTCCTTTTCCATCTGTGAAATGGGAACAGTATTACCTGCCTAACTCTAATGGCTAAGCAATCAGTGTTGTCTGTTCTTTTTTTTTGAGATTATTTGCAGAAGATAGTTCTTCCATGTACTCACTCTCTACATTCTTGAACCCAGGAATGAAAGGGCAGTCCTGAGTAACAGGCCACTGGTTTACAGCCAATTAAGAGATGAGTGGAGCTCATGCGTGGTTTTCCAGATACTTAAAATGTCAGCTGCGCTTCAAAATCCATACCATATGTTATCAAACTGTTGGCATGATTCATCCAGATAATAGATTTTCATCCCTACAAACTACTGGCAATGCATTGAAAGTTTGCTAATTAGGTTCTATCATCACATCAAGAAAATGGAATTGTTTTTTTTTGTAGATGGCATTATGTCAGATCTGTGGTTAGGACACACTATTAATAGTGCTATGTATTTATAAAAGGATAAAGCTTGAAGTGAATGGCTGAAAGGAGAAGAAACTTGTTCAGTTTTTAAAATCTTTTCAGCTGCGTATTTTTCTAATTATCCAAGGAATGAAAGAGTACTAACTCACCAAGGAAATGGATCTTTCTAAGATGCCTTTCAACCAACCCTAAGACAGCTTTCAACCAACTTCTTCCTTAGTGCTTTAGGATAGATTCTGTCATTCTTGCTAATTAGGAACAGACTGAGACAGCAGAAGAAAGGAATCAGTTATCCCAAATTGCTGGCATTTAAAATTTGTCTAAATGGGTACCAGTGTGTGGTGGTTAAATCATTGGCAGCTGATTCTACTAGCATCCCTCCCATCTTTGCTGAGGAAGGAGCTGAAACTGACATGGTGATAGGTGGAGGGTTTTACAGGACTAGATCCTCCCTCAAATGGCTGAAGAATAAAATCTCTGGGGCTATAGGTGCTATACAGCACTGAACTTCCTACAGAACTTAAACCACAAGATTAAAATCTCTTAGGCAAGCTTGAAGGTAAGAATCTCAAGCTCCAGGCTGGACAATGTAGGATGGCAGAGTATGAGGTGCTTCAAGTTGTTGCCATCATATTTTAATTACCTATCTAAAAAAAGATTTTACAGAACCAGACATGGGTCATGGAAACAAGCACCTTTATCTGATACCCGCACAGCTGCACTTACTCTGGAGCTGGAAGTCTGAGCTCAGCCATAGTGGCAAAGGTGTGAGAGGTGGGATCAAAACACAGTGTCACATCCCAGGTGGTGATATAGTGAGTCTGTGTTTACTGGGGGTAGCAGATCTGATGAAAATGGAGTCCCTATTTTTTTCCCTTTCTTGCTCTCCAGTGGATGCCAGTGATTCTTCTTTTCAATGTTATCTTTTCTTAGAAATACACAGCTTAAGTTTCATAAAAAATTACTCTTTCTTCTTATACAGGATCAGTGACTTTCCATGAATTCCAGTGCATGTAGATGAACCCACTAGCAAAGCCTTGGTGTTTTGGCGGAACTGCAGCAACTATCTTTCTTTGATAAAAATGGGGATATTGCAAGCATGCAAACGTGGACTATTTATGAATGCTTGTGATTTGTGCATGAAATGAACCAAAGGAAAGTCTGCAGAATGCTTTGAGTACAGGAGCTACAAGGCTCCACACAGCAGGAGATACTACAGGAGAAATTAAGTGGATTGAGACTTGTTTTGAGTTATAACCCTGAAGGATTCTGGTTCTGGTCAGTGGTAGGTTTCACACAAAATTAATGCAGCAGGGTTGAAGAAGGTGTCAAAATTGCTTGAAGAGCAGTGGAAAGAGTGGGATCAAGTTCTCCTTTCTTGGTATATTCAAGGCATCCTCTCTCAAAGCACATTAAAATGTGTATATTATGGAGGGGGGAAGACATTTAGATCACCCTGAAGTTTTTTCTGCTTGGGTTTGGCAACTTTTATGACCCTCTATTTTAACCTAAGTAAGCACATTTAATCATCCCAAGGCAAATTTGACCTCTTCCCAAGAAATGGAAATTTCAGCAGGATTAACAAGAGAAGTATAAATGCTAGCTGTCTGTCAGTGTCCCTCATGCAACAAGAACATGTATAATATGCAGAACATAGCCCTGCTTGCATCAAAAGCCTGTGAGCTAAACAAATACAGTGAAATTGTGGGAGAAAGGGTTGAAGAAATTAACTGCTGGGAGCTATAGTTAATGAGTGGTTTGAAAAGTAGAAAATCGCAGTCATGAAAGTATAAGTAGAACAGAAACAGAATTAAAACCACAAAAAAGAGTTTGTTCATATATATTAAAGATTTATTTCATCTAGAAGTTTATTGACCTTTTGCGGGATCTACTTCCACTGAAGATTTTCCAAACAGGATCAGTGAGATCAGTTAAGACACTGAAACTTTGAAGTGTGGCTAGGCTGCTTTTTAATACGCGAAATACGTCAAAGACTTCATTGAAAAGTGTCTGCATGATGATATGCAACTGTCTGGCATCACTGCTTCATTAAGAGAAAAAGCCCTAAATAATAGCCCTGAAAAGTAGCTGTTGTGTCACGTCATAGCCAGCTACAGGGGAATTTTGCTCATGGCTGTTGTTGGGCTCCTAAACAAGAAAGTCTCTTGCACAGGAACCAGTTTTGCTTAAACACAGCTCTGTGGCAATGCCTAAAAGAGAGCCACTGATAGTTTTGGTTAATCAGACCTTGCTGACCACACAGGTGGCTTTACCATGGCATCTAATTATCCAGAGTAAGCATTAGAAAGTTATACATCAGGACAAGACAACTGTCCTTGTGTGATTGGAAGAGGACTACATGGCTCAAAGGAACTTTTGTTAATATTTTCTGCCTCCTGTGACAGCCTTTGCTGCAAGGGAGAGGCAAAAACTTAGACTATCCTAAAGGTACTGAAAAAGGACACTTTGGAAAGAATTTATTTGTTCTAACCTCTATCAGTAACCTTCAGGTTAAATCTCACCCTACCTTTTATTTTAAAGTATCATCGGAGTTATCTTGTTATTCCCAATCACAGAGCATTCGTAGCTTGCTCTTGCATTTATATCCAGGGCATATAAAATACTGAATTTCATGATCAGCAAAAGCCATGATGTAAAGAAAATACAAAGGATATACAACTTCATGGTGTCTTCCAGTGCACATAGTCAGGAAGCAAAAATATTTCTCTATTTTCATGAGTACTAGTTAAACTTCAACAGAAGGATTGGAGTTTTTTGCCCATTTCCATTTCTTTTAAATAACACCAAAATGTTCACAGGTCAGCCAAAGATGGCTTACAGTTTGGGTGACATGCTATTTTGACCCCTGCATTCCAGCTAACTGCTGTGAATTTCTTCAGTCTTTCTTTTGCTCCTGCACAAGAAAAATTTCTCTCATTAACTGTTTTATAGTTATCTTACCTTTAGACTCCAGAAATACACTCATAAGGACGTGTAAGGTAGACAAGATTCAACTAGTTCTTCAAACTGAAGGCAGAATAAGCACTACATGCAATAGGAGCTACTAGATTTGTTTCATCTAAACATGAATTTCAGTTATGATTTCATATTATTAACTACAAATAAAAAATAGCATGGTTTCTAGTATACATAGGGTATACCCAAAGAAGTTAACTTTGCCTTGAATTCACTGACCTGAAAGTATTTTACTGTTTTTCCTCTGCCATCTTCTCTGCCTTTTACCCCTGTCATTGCTCCACTGACCACTGTCTTCAAGGATATAAGCCTGATATCATGCCATAGGTAATCAGCAAAACTGATTTTTTGGTTAATGAGTTGTAATTGGTCTTGCAAATTATAACGTGGATTTTTTCTGTACTTTGGCCAGATGAATCTACAGTCTTAGAAGAAAGTCTGAAGAAGAGCTGAAGTTTTAACTTTGCTAGAGAGAAAATGAGAAAATTATTAGATGAGCAGAAATGAGTTTTAAGAAAACTTGCTTTGTTAGGACCAAAACATCACAGGCTGAAACACCATTCTCTGAAAATAGGCCACTGAAGACAAACCGAGTGCATGCAAACCAAGATTTTAATTTCAATTCATTAATACCAGCTGAATTAATTTAGGTGGATGAAAATCTGGATTGTTTCGTTTCCTCTGTGGCAGGACTCTGGGGAAGAAAGAGGTTACAATTCCCTATGAACTTGATCTATCGAGTAATCTGATTTCATTCAAGACACAGACACGGTCCTAATCCAATGAATTGTCCTGTCTCACAGAATACATACAAGATTTAACACAAAGATGATTTTGAACTGACATTTTAGAACTGCTGATAGGATTTCTTAAAAAATTCGTGACAAAGAGAAAGAGTGAAGCAAGTAGCTACCATCAGAATGGAGTTTGATGGTGCAAAGATGAAAGAAGGTAGTAAGGAGTGTAAGGGAGCATACTTTGGGTATTTTGGAAACAAAAGAAAAGCCTGCTCTTCTTCTCTGTTTCATATATACACATATGTATTCGGAAAATAAGGTAATGCATAGATAATGTATGGCAATTATGTATATATACATATATCTCACATGCCTAACTCCATAGCCCACTATTTGTTTTCAGCTGCATTGGAAAATCAGGTTCACTGTTAAAAGAAACACAAACTCTATCAAGGATATATTAAGAAAGACTTAATTTTGTTTCCAGTAATATTATCACCAAGATTTCATACTGGATTATTAAAGGAACACTTCAAAAGAAATCATATTTAATATTTTATTTATTATACTGTAGTTTCCCTTCCATGCTTCACAGTGTTGCATCACATTAGGTTCTCAGGCAATATGCTCAGAGAAAGAGAGTATCAAAGAAAAGAAGAAGGGAAAAAAATTACTTGAAGAAACTAAGGTTCAGCTCCTTGCAGAGCCTGGTTTACTAGTTTACATAAAGATTTTTGAACTCAAGCTATTAAGCTGTAAACCATAACATTCTCTGCTTTCTTTATCTTAGGAAAAATTGATAGAGATAGGCACATTAGAAGAATCCACAGTGTGGTTATGTGACCCCATTTTTAAAAGATGCTTAATAGGGGTTTTAGGAGTTGAGAGATATAGTTCAAAATGAGTTTGAGTGGTGATAAGCATCACTGTGCTGAGTGGTCTATTATACTGATTCATGTCTGTGCAGTTTGACTCACCACAGTTGACACTGCAGAAACAGGAGTATCCTGGTAACTGTGGCATTTTGAAGTTTCAAAGTTTAAATTTGCAGTTAAACCTGGGATGAGACATACACTGCTGGACAACATTCCAGACAAACATTCATTACCTGAAATAGTTGCAAGCACTTACTTCCCTTTCCTGTGGTCTGAAAGAAAGTTAGAATCACAAACTTGTCAGTGAGAGGAGACAATGCAAGAAGTTTTATACCTGACATTTGCCTTTACAAAGCTCACCTGCACTGGAAAAATGGGATATCTAGCATGGTAGTTCTCGGCACACTTCTTTTTATAGCCTTGGAGCATCACATTCATTTTACTGTTACTGGTCATGGTGGCACTGCGGTTCAAACACTATCATAAACATGACAAAGCACCCAAGAAGGTTCAGATGGCTGGATTATTCAAATGGCTGAACTTCTGATGTCTCTTTTACTTCTGGGAAGGATATACCAGGTGGGCCATTAAAAATCCCATGCATAAATCGGTTTTCGTCATTGAAGAAGATGCATTTGAATTTTTTAATTTGGGTGTCAGTGAACTACAGTGTAAGATATCAGTAAGACCTGCTTCATAGGAGTGGGAACTTCTGTTGTCAAGTTTTTCAGAGGAGAAAGATGCAGTATTCTCTGTGGAGGTGAGACTGGATTTGCTTCATGGGCCTCTGAAACTCCTATTATTAAAAGAAATGTCATCATGAGTAATTATTAATATATAATTAAATGTCAGGCTCCATCTGTCTTGTTCACCTCAAGAATTAATTTGGACAGCTCAGGAAACAAGGAGTGGATCTGTTTTCTAAACAAGCCTCTTGATGTAGTACTGGCAATGCTTGTCAGAAAAGAAAACCTAAAATATCTTTTTACTGAAGTTTTATTGACTAATCTGGGCACATATTTGATCCAGAAGAGAAAATAAAAAGAGAGAGGCAGAAAGAATGAAAGAAACCATGACATTTAAATCAAACAGAAAACAGAATCTTGATGTAGCTTCTGATTTGCAGCAAGCAGAGATATCCACTAGTGAAACAAGAACATTGAAAACGAGGTTTCCTGCACCAGATTCTAATCTGAGTAATACCCAAGTGAATTACCAACACAGCTGGGACAAGAAGGTGACGCCAGTGTTAAATTGATATTTTGGGAAATCTTCAGTAGTGCTTTCAGGTTTTCACTGGCTGTCTAGGCTAAAAATTAGCATTCAAGATTGCAGGCATGTCCCAAAGTTAGAGCTGGTGGATGCTCAGCCAAGACAAACAGAGGTTTGCAAAATTTCCCCACCTGAAGTAGAACTGAAGAATTCCTAGAATCATGTAATAAATTCCTAGAATGGTTTTGGTTGGAAGAGACCTTAACGTCCATCCAGTTCCAATTCACTGCCATGGGCTGGGACAACTTCCACTAGACCACATCGCTCCAAGCCCTGTCCAACCTGGCCTTGACCACTGCCAGGGATGGGGCAGCCACAGCTTCTCTGGGCAACCTGTGCCAGGGCCTCCCAGGGAAGAACTTCTGCCTAAGATCTCATCTCAGTCTCCCCTCTGTCAGGTTAAAGCCATTCCCCTTTGTCCTGTCCCTGCAGGCCCTTGTCCAAAGCCCCTCTCCAGGTTTCTTGTAGTCCCTTTAGGCACTGGTATCCATTCTAAGGTCTCTGCAGAGCCTTCTCTTCTACAGGGTGAATAACCCCAAGTCTCTTGAAAGATAGAAAATGTCTGTGCAATGCTGCAATAACATTAATCTCCCCTGTTCCTAGGCAAAAAAAAAAAAAAAAAAGGTTTAAAACCCAAAGACCAAAAGGTTTTTTATTCAGAAAGATAATGTGTTTTTGTACTCCAGTATAAGATCAGGGCATTCCCTGATCCATGAGCTGATGGAGGAAGGGCAGTACAGAAAGGGAGAATGGAGTCTTTTAGATTCTGTCACAGCCTGAGCTGCCAGGGTCATGGAGGGAGATCCATTCAGCAGGATATTTACACTTAATACTTTCATCCTTATAATTAGATGTCAAAACGCATAGTTTTCATGAGCAGATGAAGTGATGAAGTAATGAAGTATCATTTCCAAAGGATCTTTCCAGTATAGTCAAATGGGACATTAATAGGATCTTTTACCTAACAGTCAGTAACCTTATGGGAATTTAGCATCTTTGATGTATCAGCCTAGCTAGCAAGCTTCGTTGAAATTAGCCAGAAAGTTCAAAAGTTATTTGGAGTGGAATAAAATGAAGAACTGGAGAAAACTAAAGAGAAATATGTATGTTCTCTTTGAAAAGTATTAAAACTTTGCTCTTGAGGCAAAGGGATTAAAATCATTAAGATTCAGAAACACTTAACTACTGTTCTATCACCACTGGTGCCTGGATCATGCGCTCCACATGGAGATGAAGAGCAGATGAAGTTCTTCAGAACTTCATAGTTTTTTCAGATCAGTTCAGGTGTACTAGAGCAGTGCTTGTCACTGCCTGCTCATGCAGACTATAGAGGATTTCACCACTGCTGCTTGGGAGTTCAGTGTTGGTTTCTTTCTTCTCCCCATTTTTTCTCCCTCCTTTCAGTCTCCACATTCACGTACTGGATTTGCTAAAAAGCAAAACTTAGTGTCCCTACAGCTCTAATGCAGCAAGCCCAGGTAACAGCCACTGGTAAGAAAAAGCATCTCATCAAAGCAGAGAGTGAGGAGTTTTTTTTCACATACTTACTTGCAACTGAGATTAATTACTTATTTCAGCAGTGCAAACTAGGGAAAAGGTAAACCTAATACACATGACCATTTTAAGATTTTTTTTTCATCTACACATTCCAAGGCACTTTGCATTTAATAATTATCCCTAATTTTTTTGAGGATACAGAGTCAAATTATTTCTTAAAGAAAATCTTCCCAGAAAGAAATAGGATTAGGCAGAGATCTTAGCACCCATCTCTCTGCCCATAAATCTGTCTCCTACTTTGCAATGTAGTATTGACAATTTTTGTCCCTTTGTTGTAAGGTTATTGCATCGTATAGAGCAGTGTTTGAAACCTGAATATCAATTTCATACATAAAACATTACTCAGAAATGCAAACTTTTATTTTGTCTTATGCTTTATTTTTTAATTTATTTTAATAAGCAGTCCCCCTGTATTTTAATAAGATTTTATTAAAAAATATCCACCACACCAAGGATGATAAAATCACATGTTAATTCTAAATGTCATCTGCTTCAAAAGAAGCACTGCACTGGTAACTATACTGACACCCAGAAGATCATGAATGGATGAGCACTCATTTAAAATATGTCTGGCTGTGGTTTGGTTTGCTTTAACTGAGAATGGAACCTGGCCTCATTCATTAGAGTACTTTAGAGGAAAGCTAAAATAGTCTTTATTATTTCTGAGCCAAACTGTAAGACAACATGGGCTTGGTTCTTGCCACTCAAGTGGTAAATCAGCAGAGCACTGATGCTTAAGAATCCATATTGTCCTGTTGACATCTCGTGTAGGTAAATGAAGTATATGTTTCAATTTTGATGCACTAAGACCAAAACCTTGGATGACTATTTGACAAATGCTGTAAAATCACAGCAGAACTTGTGTTTTGGTTGGGATTGCTTTGGCTTTTTTTACTGGTAAGTAGAATTTTGAGTAGTTAGTGTGGGAACTAATGGCCAGCTGATCAAAAAACTAGTGCAGAGTATCAGTGAAAAATCACTTCTCTTTTTTTTGCACAAATTCTCATTTATACTATGGTGCGTGTATTTTGCAGTTCAAGTTTTAATGTGTCTATAAGGGTGTCTCAGATTATAAATTTAAGCAGGAAAAAGAATCTTATTATAAGAATATACATATATATATATATTCCCCTAAATATTCCCTAAATAGCTCTATCTTTCCATCTATTTAATAGTTTATATACATATAGAATATATCTTACACGTCTATGGTTTTGTGTGCAGGGTATAAATACATACTGTATATAAATGATTTATTATAGAAATATCAGTGATTCGAGATTACACTGCAGTGTGGATGAGCTGTCATTAGCACAAAAAAGGCACACAGCTTTTCAACAAAAGAAGCGAATGAGGCTGCCAGAATGTTGCAGTGGTTTGGGTGCTTTTTGCATGCATGCATGTATGTGTATCTTTTTTTATTTTAGCATCCATCCTGCCAATCTTTGCACTGCCAGTAGTGAAAATCATATCCATGGCAACCAACTGCACCATTCCTACACACATCAATGATGCCTCCCATCTAAACCGTCAAATACTCTACGCACAACATGTAAAATAAGTCTCTTTTCCTTCTAACTCTGTGCACCTAGTTTCTGTGGCTACATGTTTACGCAAATGAGAATTGTCATTTTTCTCTCAGGTTGATTGAACACTGAATTTGTTTTGCACCTTGGCAATGCAAAGCCATTTTTTATACCAAAACCACCTGGTACACTACATAATTGTAAATGCTATATCACAATGATAACTTTCCTTAAATTAGTCTGATAATACCAGCTACCTGACTTGTGAGGAAAACCTGGAGTGTGCTCTAAAAGAAGAACAATACAGGGCTGAGATATGAGAATAATGTTCAATTGGCTTTCTAGAGTGCACTAATTTTCAGGGCAGGAAAAATAATGTTTGAATTGTTCTTCATAGTTAATGAAAAGGAAAAAACCTCCTTCATAAACCATGAATGACATGTTAGCCATGTTTTTTGCACAAAGACTTCAGATTTCAAGGATTGCCACTTTCCTGCTGTCAGGAAAAAAAGAATCCCATTAAACATTCTGGGCTTATGCCCTACATATTGATGGAGGTACAGTCAAATCCACAGAAGATGACACCTCCACTCTAAGCCACCAGAACCCACAGCACACCCCAGAGTGGTGCAAGAATTTGACTTTTGCTTTTCAGGCAAAGAAAGGTCTTGTTCTCAGGACCTTGACAGCAGTACCTGGTAAATAAAAAGTTCTGGACAAAAGATGCAATATTAAAAAGAGAGGTTCTTTTGAACCAAAAGCCCTTTGGTGATTTGATTTGGTTTGCAAGAATAATTTTATGCCTAAAACCTTCTCATACACCAAGGGCTGTGCAAAGGGTGAAGCTGTTGCACAAATCTGTGACTCAGCAGTGCAATCACCAACAGCAAAACTGTTCTTGTTGAGAAAAACAACCTCAAAATGTAAGTATCAGTGAATACCAAGGAGAAAGACAATTCCTTTTGGCACAAATGCTCTCATTTGAACATCAGTGCATAAGTGTGCTTACCTTTCACAAAGTTTCAACTAATCAAAGACAGAAAAGTAATCCGGAAAAATGAAAGTGTGCCCAAAAAGTCAAATGCCCATCTTCCTGTGAATATCAGTCCTCTGATCTCACGGTGTCATAGCTTAGCTATTTAAGTATAACACAGTGCTGTATATAAGGTGCATTATGTGAATCCAGTATAAATTGCTGGTGAGGTTGAGCACCAGTGCTGTGTGGAATTAAGAAGCTCATGAAAACACCAATCCACTGGCAGCATTGTGTCTAGAATGGTTGACTCCAAAAGCATTTGCCTGGAGAACTGTCTTCGCACCAATTTCCAAAGTACTGGGTTGCCTCTTCTGAAGGGAGCAGGTAGAAGCTGTGAATTGTCACTGCAGACATTAAAAATCAGGATTTCCCCATGGCCCAGGGGAACTCTGAATTGTGAGATATGGGATGGCCACACTGAATCTGCCAACTTCCTTTGGAAGTTTCCAGCCCATCTGCTGCTGAACAGAGAGGAGGTGCGAACACACACCCTGCCTGTGACTGTTCTAGGAAAGCTCCTCAGCCAGGCTGAAAAAGAGGAATGTTATGGAGAGACAAACATTTGAAGCACAAGAGACCTTCTGTTTCTACACCAGTACTTTAAAGACTGTTTCCTACTATGCTTATCCAGAGTTTAACACAGGAAATCAGAATATCTATGTTGTATTTTGCAAACAGGTAGTTCCTAAGGCCACTTGTTAAACCAGGCTCACCATCTACACAGACTGCAAACTTCTTTCATGCCTGCTTTTAGTTTTTTCCCCTCAGTTACTGAACATCCATGTCCAAACAAAATTTTTGAAAGAAAATTCATACATTCCATGGCAAAAATATTCCAGACCAGGAGTATCTTTAATGTGGATTCATTGAAATACTGCTTAACAGAATTAAGTGCAAACAGGGAACTGAACCGGTATAATGCATTTTCACAAGGGTAAGTTTTCTAACTCTAAAATAACAAGGTGGACAGCTATGACCTGCCAGTTCTTCTAAGTTTACGAATAAAGTAGATATTTTCACTTGAGGTTGCCAACATTAACAAGCATTTTGTCTTGTTTTATTATTTTGGGTTTTTTTGCCATTAATGGCACGACAGCATCCTTTTACAGAGCTATTCACTGACATGCAAGGCTACAGTTTCAAAGCTCATATTGAACCTGTACGCAGAAGAAGAGAACTGCAGCTGCTTTTGCTGTTTCCCACTAGACAAGCCTCACAACCATTCCTAAGCTACCATTCTTATCAGCAAAACCACAGCTCCATACCTCACTGTGCCAAACTACTTCGGTATCTTTGATTATCACTACTGTTCAAGTGAGAGGTGTGTTTGGCTTTGTGGGGTGCATGGAAAGGAAGTATTTTTGCTTACAAATATATCTGAATAGACAATTGAGAATGCAGGCCAAATTAACAGGATCATATAATCGTAGAATTGTAGAATCATAGAATAGTTAGGGATGGAAAGGACCTTAAGATCATCTAGTTCCAACCCCCCTGCCATGGGCAGGGAAATCCTCTAGAATACTTCACACAAGCTTTAATCACATAATGTGAGAGAGGATATGAGATTAGTGTTCTTTGTTGAAATGGATTTTTAAAAATGTCTCTAAAGATAAAGGGAAAAGAAGCTACATGATCTTTCCATTGCTGTGACAGTCAGGAATGGCTATGGTATATTAATAAGGCAACTTCTAATAATAGAATTCCTGGTCTCAGTCCTTTATCACCAGCTGGAATGTTCTTGTGAAAACAAATGATATCATACTGCTCTGAAAGTTATGAAGTCAAATGTATTCACATTTTTAATAAGGCAAACATAATTGTGCCAACAGTGCAAAATCAGGGGCAATTTTGTACAACAACTTTCATTGTAACACCCAGATCCTAGTGTTTAAGAGAAAATGCCCACATCTACTTTTTCCATCTTTAGCATCAGCATTCTCAGAAGACAATAGGAAGATATTTTCCCATCATAACTATCCACAAAAACCTTATTCTATTATTTGTGAATAAGAAAACAGTTTGCTTACTGCCTTGTCTGGGAGTCTACATACACTGAAACGTGCAAAAATGTAGAGCTCTGACAATGTCCTCTTTCTTGGGACAGTATCTTTTCAGACGCTGTCGCAGCACTGAAGTTTCACCAATATTTTCTTTGACATCAAAAGATGTTCTGGTGCACAGCAAAAGACACCATCAGTCTGTCTTTAAAGAAGAGAGAAGCAAAGTGTCAGTGCAGAGGATCACATTTCCCTTCAAATGAAATAAAAGAATAATTATATTTCTTTAATGATAATATACAATTTGTACCCAGGAAATGGAGGATGAAAATGACATTTAAATAAGTCTAAATTGATGGTCTAGAGCTACACCTGTTATAAATCGAGACATAAGTAAATGCCAGGTTTCTTGTTTTGAATGAATTTACATGTGAATTAATATCCTAACCTGTAGACTTGCCATGATTTACTATCATCATCATGATAATCATAATAATCTCATTAATCATCATGATAATCATCATCATCTTAGCTTTTGACTGTCTTCTCTTCTACTGTGAACAGCCCATTCTTAGTAAGTCTGTCTACTGAAAGTGCCCTCACATTCAAGTGATGAAACAGGCAGAGTCCAGGCACTTTTCTACAATTCCCTAAAGTCTTTACAGTCTCAGGGAACTGTCTGTGGTATGCCTGACATAGTGGCACAAGATGTCAACTGCATTTTCTTTCATAGTTTGAGCAGGATACCTTCACCAGCTGAGTCAATATCAAAGAGATTATCCAAGAGATCTTCCAACTCATGAGCACATTCATTCCTCACTGATAGGTTGGATGCTGAGGATGTGAAAACTCCAATTCCTTGATTACACATTGCAGATCTTTACATTGTTCCAGAACTGCAAGGTTGCTTACAGCTGCAATAAAATCAATTCTCCTTCACATAAAGCACAGTCATCTTGAAATCAAAACTGGATGAAAGCACTCATTTTTTTCATGTCAGTGGAAATTTATGAAAGTCCAAACCAGTTTTGTTCAGATTTGATCTAACAGTCACTTTGGTCTGGAAATATTTTTTTTTCTTTTAAGTTGTTATATGGTCTGGATTGCACCAGACAGCCTGAGACTGAGGAACTAGGGACACCAAATCCAGGCAAAACCCTAACATAATCGATATGTAAACAAACACAAAATTAGATCCGTTTACGGCATATTGTTTTTTCATTCAAGTCATCATCCAGGCACCAGTGGTATTTGTTAGTTTCTGCAAAGTTCTTGTTAAAGTCTTTTTTGTTTGCTTAATTGAAGTTAGACTCCATCATTAGCAGCTCCACCTTGTGTGATTCAGACCTTTCCAATGAAATTGTCTTTGGTGTGAATAGTAATATTCCCACTCTTTGAGGCAGACAGAATAGCAGCCAGACAAACCTCTTAAAACAGTGTGTTTTGAAGAAATAGCCCTCCCCTACCATAACGTTTCCTATTATTCCCAGTTCTGAGAAATTATGATTTTCTAGACCAACTCATGAAGCTCCTAACATGGATAAACATAGCGGTTCTGGGAATCTGGTGAGGTAAAACTGGGAGATGGAAGAGGCTGCTAAACTCACAAACAGCCGAAAACAGTCCATGTTTTCTGACTAGCTGCACTTATCAGTGGTTTTGGCATCTTGATGAAGGATGGTGTAATAATCAAGACAGTTTGTCTTGATTATTGCTGTATGACCATGTAACATCTGTAACACCATGTCATCATATCTTTGCATTTGTTTGTCTGGTCTTATTTGTTTGGGGATTTTGTGCATGTGTGTGTTTGGCTTTTTGTTGTGTTTTTTTCTAAGGCAGGTATTGCATCAAAAAATTAGCATGTTTTGAAGTCCAATTAATTTCTATTCAGGAACAACTTATGTTGGAAATCTCTTGAGGAACACTCACCAGAGTATCTAATTTATCTGGAAAAAAAGTGCCCAGATGTAGAGTAATTCAGAATGTTCAAATACAGGGGTAACTATAACCCAGAACCCCAAAAAAGATTGAAAAGATTTCATTTGTCTCCACAGCGGATTGAAATAAAAAGTAAAAATAACCAATTTAAAAGAAAAATTATTTCTCTTTCACATAATAAATATGTCCTTCATGGGGCACCACAAGGTGACAGAAGAACTTTTGAGACACAAGGGACAAAGTAAAACTGCATGAGGCAATTTTTAAAGAGATCAAACATTTCAAAGTAGATCTGCCTTTCTACACACTCACAGAAACTGTATTCTGAAATTATTAGGCTGAGAAAATAGACTCCACTCCTGATAGTATTAGATAGTCTGTGTATTTCAGGGTCGGATTTGACTGTGTGCAACAGCAATTAATTTTTGACAGAAGGAAAGCAAAAATTGAAAATAAATATATAAATTGAAATACGCATCTCTTTGTCTTTGGGTTTCAGGAAAGAGAACAGCCAACCCATGTCATTTTCATAAGAGGTGATCAGAGCTGCATTGTCTCCTGAGATTTCCTCTGCGGCTTACCACATAAAATGAAAAAAGGACCCATAATCCAGAAGGTTTTACATAAGAAACACATAGAATTTATAATGGTTTCCTGCAAATATTCTAACCAGGAAAAAAAAAAAAAGCCAAAAAGCCCTCATATACTTTTTAAAAAGGAAAATGTTGCCATGATCTTTGTAAAACTTACTTGACATGTATTGTGACTGCCTGACACGTTTCGCCTTTGTTTTCCTGCAAACAATATCCTTCACATGTAAACTAACTATCCATAGCAAACGAATTAATACATTTTTCTCCCCCCTTTTTTCACAGAGTGGTGTTCCAGGAATGACCTTGAAAAGGAGGGACAGTCTAGTAATGGTAATAGCAGTACTACATTGCAAAGAAGGGAATTCAGACAATTTGTACAAACACAAGAAAACAGCTGTGTTCCAGGAGAGAAGCTGCACTAAAACTATAGTTGCACTCCTGATGATCATACAAGATGCTTGATCTAAGAAACTTCTAAATAGTGAAAACCTAAGAAAGCCTAAAGAAGGTTCCTGAGATTATTCATGCAAATTTTTTTGAAGAGTTTTCTACAGCCATCATGAGCTTCTGTGTGTGTTTGCTTTCAGAAGCACTCATCCAATCACATTTTACTTGCATGAGTACCTGCAAAAAGTGCATTTCACACCCGTGTGCACAAATATTTGAAGAAAATGAATGGCAGATCCATAGCTGTGTATTCATGCAAGAAAAGCCCATGTGCTAATCTAATCAGGCAACTTACACAATGCCATGAGACAAATCTGCCCAATCACAAAGAACCTAAACGTTAAACCATGAGTACAAAGACAGATCCACTTCTTAGCAGTTCAAGAGCAGATGGCTTTGCCAACATACTGGTAAGCATATCACACCAAATCAAATTAAAAATATAAAATGAGGATATTCCACAAGCAGCAAAAGGAGCTAATTTCATTGAATAAAATATTAATTGTGAATTATTCACTCAGCATTAATATTTGGCTTATAATTGATGTTGAATTATTCAGTTCTTCAAACATGGAGAAATCCACAAAATGCTTTATATTTTTAAATATACCTTAATTATCGGTTTTGTAACTGTTTCAATAAGTTTAGAGATCTAAATTATTTTAATTTTCCAGAAAATTTGTTTCAAGACTTCTCAGGAAGATTCTTCTCTGGCAACTGCAAAGCTTCCTTCAGGGGAACTGTGCTGACTTAATTTCCCTTGAAGAGCCTGTTTCAGCAGATTCAGAAAGGAATGGTACCTTATTTGCTGATCCTTCTTTTCTTACCTTCTGCTTTTCCTTTTATACATTGCAATATGCAATTAGCTTTAGTGTTTTGGTTTGGTTTTGGGTTGTTTTTTGGGGGGTTTTTTGGTTTGGTTTTTTTTTTTTTTCTTGTTTTTTTTTTGTTTTCTGTTTAGATTTCATTCTAGCATTTGGATCTTCCATATTTTTTGTGTCCTTACATAATTGATGCTATATTTCTCATTATTTGCCCTACTGTTTGATACCTAGTGTTTCCATTGAGATAAATAATAAAAGATACATTAGAAAACATTTTTACATAGAGTAAAAAAGAAAGCATGGGACATGCTCAACAAAACTCTCATGGCCGAGATGAGATCCCCAAAAAGTGAATGTGGATGAGCTTTTGTGTCATAGAGATACTGTTGTTCTTCCACCACATTCTTATCTCTGAGCAGAACTCCTAAAGGCGTTCTTATGTCCTGATCTTTGAATTTCTCCTGCCTTTACTATGATTTCAGGACATCCATTTACTGGAATGAAAGCTGCGTAGATCCAGGGTGAGCACAGCCTAGTGCACATGGTGCAGATAAATTTGTGCCCATGATTCTGTGCAAAAACTCTTCAGATTTCATTTTAAATACAAAACTTTGGTATTTTTTACTTTTTCTCATAATTTAGCAAGCCTCACCATGTACCCTGAATGAAAGGCAGACAATTAAAATCCCTAGTCAATGTTTTTGATTTTCTGTGCTGGCCCCTTTTGGCTTGTCTCTTTGACAGATAAACATAGCAAATGTCCAGAGACTGTAAAAGGGGTGGTTATTCCTTTTTGCAGATTCACTCAAGTACTTTTTGAGTGGTTTTGAGATTAAAGAATAGGGACGCATTTTATGAAAAATCACATAGTTTGGGGGCATAGCATAATAAGGGAGGAATTAGTTAAGGAAAATACACAGCAGTAAACTCATTCCTTCTGAGATGCCACTTTGATGATTTGGTGGCTGAGACTACCATCTCTTTAATTTCTCTTGCACAAATAAAACTTCTAAAATTAGCCAAGCTTATAGCTGAGAAAAAAAAATCTTTGGATTCTTAATGCAAATGAAATATTTTATTTCCCTCTCTGCTGCAAAATATTCAGTTTTCTTGGAGAGATCATTTCAATAGTCTGCCTCTAGTTTTCCTTGAAGTTAGGACAAATAATACCTTCCTGATGTGAGCAATATCAGGTTCAATTCTTTGCTGTTCATGACATGTTCAGATAAGACAGTGATAAACCACACAAAAAAGCTCTTTTATCGGGTCAAGCTCTCACTGATTTCGATTGAAGTTTGCTGAGATAAAGATGGAAAATGAATAATAAAAAAGACCTATTATAAATAACAATTCATTTAAACCTTTTATTCAAGTTTATATAATGTAGATTCCTCACATCTATGTAGTGTGATCTGAGGAATGTGGGCTGGGGTTTTCTTTTCTCTTCTTTTCTTTTCTCCTCCTCCTTTTTTCCATGCACAATGCCCAGATTAATGGAGCCCTGAATTATCCAGCAGTTATTATAATGCACTGAAGTAATGAATAATCATTTACTAGCAAAAAAAGACCAGGAATATCTGAGGGATGATGCTTGAAGTGGTCTATCTAAATCATACACTTGAATTATTTAAATTTAGGTTTATAATTTTTAAAATCCCTTTTAAATTGAGGAACATAAATTTCCTACTGAAGCTTACAGCTAACACTGTGCCACAATTTAATTCATCGGATCATGATTTCAGGTAAAAATGCAGTTTTTGAGGAAGAATGTGTGCACCTAAAAGATGTTTTCCCCTATAAAGGAATGGGGAATTCTTATGCAAAATGTGTGCTACTAAATATACTAGAACAAGAGGAAAATAACTGCCTGGCTACACGACAAGCCTCAGCTTGACTGCGTTGATCACGATGTGACACCATGTGTACTGGAGGTAAGTGCCTATTCCAGGGTTTCTCTGCCATTTTCGGATTTCCTTTTTCATAAACTAATCATACTCCCAAGTGCATAAAAAGCTCTTTCATCTTTGCCACAGAATAGGAACCAACCTATTCCAAGGTTCTCATTCTGAGCATAGCAACTATTTCTGATGATGGCATGTGCAAAATGATTGCACCCCCTTCCTGAGATGCGAGCTTTGACCTCTCAGCAACGTTCCACAAAAAACATGAGTGAGATACAGACATCTGGAGTAACACCAGCATAGCTGATGGTGGTTAGCTGGAGAGACAGCCATTCAGCAGCAAGATATGCATCAACCATAAGCTTTCTTTAATAGCAGATGTTGCTTTGCTTTAATAACGCCTGCCTGAAGTATACTGAGACATTTCCTTTTTTTTTAAAAAAAGATATATGTATATGTATATATTAGGGTCAGGTATTGATGCACTTTCATCACACTGCTCACTGCATGGATTGAGCCAATTTAAATGCTTTTCATGGAAAAAACTCTCACTTCCTGAAGATATTTGAGTCAGAACCGAGAAAAGTTAAGTGTACAGAGGGCTACAGCTCATGAGAAATTTCATTCCTGATCTTACTATTGCTCTCTCAAGATATCAGTGGCAACAACTGTGTAGCAATTATTTCTGTATGATCAGAAACTGTCTCAACTGTAACTTCACATATGAAAGTCTTCTGTGAATGTATTGCTCTCAAGATAAGTATATGCCACAAGAATGACCACATCACAGGATCTCTACTCTTTTGATCACTCATTTTCTCCCTTTTGGTTTATCATTTATGCAGTTTCTCTTCTCTCAGATCAAATCACCTCTCGTCAGTACCTCTCTTTTGGTTCCCCCCGTGTCTCCTTTCCCCTTTATTTTCACATTTTTGTCAGGATATTTAACCAACCCAAAATAGAAAAGGTTAGGACTTCTCTTCAGAGCTTCCTGGCATAAAACCTATACTCATTTGAAAGAAGGCAAATAAAAAGGCTCCACAGGAACTCTAACTTTTTTTTGAATAAGTGGCACTAACCAATTAGAGAAATGCCTCAATCACACCTCAGAATGACAGAAATATTCAACATGTTTTATGTTTCCAGGATTTTCTAACAGCCTTTGCCAGTCCTTTGAGTTGTAGGTGGATATCGAGGGAAATATTTTGAAAAAGAGGTCCCCAACTTGAAGGCAAAATTACATACAACACATAGTAGGTTTTAAAAAAGATGTTGTAGCCACATGGGCAATCAGAGCATATAAGTACGAACATGTAGGGATGGAATTTGATTCCCAGCTTATCAAAGTGGCCGCGTGTTGCTGAAAACCAGTCCTCCTTCCAGGGAAGGTGACAGAAGAAATAAACCTAAATTTTGCTGTCAGCAACAGTGGTAACTTTCATATAACACTACAGGATTGCCAGAGGTGCTGTGCCTTTTACAGGTGAAACGCTTCTGATGCACCATAAACCTACAGAAATGCGCCTAATAAGCAAAACTGAGTGTATTTTCATGGAATCCCAGACTGGTTTGTGTTGGAAGGGACTTTAAAGCTCACTCAGTTCCAAACCCCTGCCACGAGCCGGAGCACCTTCCTCTAGACCATGTTGCTCCAAGCCCTGTCCAACCTGGCCTTGAACGCTGCCAGGGATGGGGCACCCACAGCTTCTGTGGGCAACATGTGCCAGGGCCTCACCACCCTCACAGGGAAGAACTTACCTAAGATCTTATCTTGATCTCCCCTCTGTCAGATTAAAGCCATTTCCCCTTGTCCTGTCCCTCCAGGCCCTTGTCCAAAGCCCCTCTCCAGGTTTCTTGTAGTCCCTTTAGGCACTGGAAGCTGCTCTAAGGTCTCTCCAGAGCCTTCTCTTCCCCAGGCTGAACCAGCCCAGCTCTCTCAGCCTGTCTCCAGAGCAGAGCTGCTCCAGCCCTTGCAGCATCTCCATGGCCTCCTCTGGACTCATGCCAACAGCTCCAAGTCCCTCTTGTGTTGTTACCCCCAGAGCTGGATGCTGTACTCCTAGTACATTTTCCTCTTACCTTTCTCATTATTTCAGAACTTGTGAGGAGACATCTTGAATGTGAGCACAGAACTTGCTCTGGGGACCTGCATCAGGGTCTAAACAACAGGGTTTCCACTCATTTCAGATCCATCTTACCTACTGAGTTCACCGTAGGTACTCTCAAAGGCGTTTATTTAGTACACTGATTCTCCAGACTTTGAGGGACTCCCAAGGAACCCCTTTGAAGACTGCTAATGCTGCAAAGTGAGGGGAGAAGGAGATATATTTTCCAAACTTGAAACTTTCTCTCATTTGCCAGATGCAAACACCAAACCCAAAGGCCAAATATCTCCTACTATAAACATAACTTCCAAAATGTCAGTCAGCAATTTATTAAGTATTCAGAATACTATGGAGTATTTATAAAGCGTTATTCCCATCCTGTTCTCTCTTCTGATACTTCAATTTCTACAAGATACACAAAACAGGATAATGATATGAACTAAAAATAGCAGCAGTAAGATATAAAAATGTTAGCAGACCATGCTCATACCTTCTTACTTATTTTCCCTCCAATAATATACAATAAATAGGATAAAGGGCACTAATGTGAAGCAATGGAAATATCACTGTTTAAACATCAGAGCACTATCCTGCAATAATAGCCAATATTTTTATATCTGGCTAGTATGGCATCTATATAATATGATTCAGTAACAGGGTATGGTACATTAAGAATACACGATAAGTAACAGTCAGTATGGTCGTGGGTTTTTTTAGTTGAAGAAAACTAGTCCTGAGATTATTGACTGGGGAATGAAAATACTAAAGACTAATATAAAATAAAGTACCCTTACATTTAAGTTCACTATGATGGAAAGGCATTAACTGGAGTAATTTTCTGTGGTTCACTTAAATTACTTCTAAAGATGAGTTGTAGCTCCTGAGACTATTATTATCATTTACGTGATTGGGGCTTATGCAATATTTCACTGTAAATAAAACATACTTTTCATGGCGATGAACCATAGTTCATTTCAAGAGGATTTCTTTCCATTATGAAAATCCATACTGAGTTAGCTGCAGAGCTCACACCCAAGTGAAGCCAAACACAGAATAAGTAGGACTTCTGCCAGCAAACACCACATGCAAGTCACTATTTTATACAGGGTTTTGGAATTAGATGATTTTTAAGGTCCCTAACAACACAAACCATCCTATAAGTCTATGATTTTATGGCACTGGAAGAGGAGCATCTCAGTGGCCATTTTCCAGGAAAGTGGCTAATGCTATAGCAACATTTTTCACAGCTCAGCACAGAAAGCTGTTAGAAACTTAATGATTCTCAAAATCTTAATATTATCTAGTGGTTGTGAGTTTTTTCAAATTCTTTACTTGGTAAGCCTGTTTAGAAAATTATTTTTATTTATGTGTCATAAGAAGTTCTGACAAGGTCAGTATTTTCACTGACAGCACAATGAGAGGATTTAAAAGCTAGTCACCTCTAATACATTTCACTGGGTTTTCATTTGCCTATTTCCATGTCAAACTCAATGTGATTGTGCTCCAAGTATGCGATACAAATACCTGGTGATGTTGGAAGATGGATGAAGTCCAGGCACAAAAGATTATTGTTCGTGAACTATCAAGATCAACAGCTACATGAAAAAAAGAAAATCCCAGAATGTCTTTACTAGATCCATTTTTACAGTGTGATTTTTTGAAGTCATCCAATACTTCCACTGCTCTCAACTTCTGACCAGATAGAAACACTGTTATCAACAAGACTGTCTCCAGAAGTCAAAGAAATAGATCTGGATAAAGAGATTTAGCCTGGGATGTATTCACCAAAGTGCTTCTGTATATGTTTGTAATGTGTTGATGTAAACATTGCCTGTTCTGGAGAAACAGTGAATGTTGCTGGAGCCTGTTCTGTAAAATGTTATGAAATTCTTGGTTAAAGAGTAAACATTTTAATAACAATGATGAAAAGATCTCGTAACTATTTTAAAATTACTAGAACATAGCATCCTGTCAAAAGTTAACTCTTAGGTGTTTTTCAAGTGATTATTTTCCAGATGTTTCGCATTTGCTTGCTGAACAACTTCAATAAATGTCTGAATTGACTGTAAAATAGCAATATAATACACTACAGCTATTCACTGTAAGAAGTGGTCTTGTAACAAGAACATCATTTAAAAAGTTCTGAGCTGCTACGTCATACTGCTTTTTGAAGAAGAAAGGAGAGGCCTCCCTCATTCTCAGCTTGGTCATTAGTGTCATAAACAGGATGGCAAATTGAGCACTTTGAAGTATAATTGTAGGGCAAACCTTGCTTGGGTTGAGGAGGTGGAAGTATCACAGTGGTGATACATGAGTCTTCAAAAGGGCATCCAAAATTGCACTGAATCAGTATTTTTTCTTCACAGCTATTACTATGCACTTCTTCGGGAAGTCTACTATCTCCCTGAGGCCTGGGCTAAAGATGTGAAGAGAAAACTTCCTACCCTGGAATGGCCCTCAGATTAATATCCATTATTGATTCTTCAGTTAGGCAGTGGTGAACATGCAACAAGAAGTACAAGGGGAGTCAACAGAGACTTCAGAGAATGGTTAAGGGATCACAAGCACAAGCAATTTTCTCTATCATTCTTGTTGCAATGATGAGGGAGTGAGCAGGAAGAGCCAGAAGATCAACATCCATTTCTGAGCCTGGTGTCACTGGCAGAATTTGAGATTATTTGACCTTGAAAGTTATACTTGAAAGGTATCTTTTCAAGTACTCTCCAATCCTTGCCCTCCAAACCAGAAAAGAAGCATGAGATAAAATCCCAAACCAAATCCGAACATGTGAACTGAAATTATTCATAGTAGCTTTTTGAGTTGTTTGAGCTGTTGTCTCTTTTTCTACTGTAGAAAACATGCTTTTCCCGCAAGTCTAAGAAGGTGTCGTACAGAACCCAGGGCAATTAGCGTTTTGCTCCTATAGCATCACCCCAACATATATTTCAACCTTTTATTTATTTATTTATTTATTTATTTATTTACTATTGTGCCCTACTTTTCTCCTAAGAGTAATAGTAACTCAAGCATCTGATAGTTAAAGAAACAGAAATTCTATGGTCCACCTTAGTCTATTAGATGATCCACCTTGCAGTTCTAGATGTGCCAGCTGCTCATTATGTGAAAATGCTTCTTTCCATTATAGCTATTATGTGTCAGGACCTTCATTGTAAATCCGAATTATCAATGGTTAGCAGGAAAACATGTTCAAGAGCACTAAGATTCTTGATGTTGACAGAAGAGAATAGAGAATAATTTGGGCAAGATTAAATGGCTAAAAATACATTAAAGCAGGCAGCATAATGTGGGGTAGATGGTTGGGCAAAAAACTGCTGGGTGTCAGCGCAGTGCTGCTTTTTCAGAATGCATGAAAGTGAAATACACTTGAGCTACACACACTGCATGTCTGTAGTTTCTACCAAGGACTACAGAGACACATCCAAAGTAATTACCCTCTGTGGGATTTTCTTTTTTTTATTACTAGGAAAACCATAAAAATATTTAAAGCTTGATTTTCTTTTTCCTTCCCTAACCATAAAAAAAATTCAAAGCTTGATTTTCTTTTTCCTTTCCTCAAGTCAGCAACACCAGCACGAATGTCAATGGTGTTACGCTGAAGTAAAATTGGGGTGAGAAAGAGGTGAATCAGCATACGAATTTATTGCTTTGTGTCAAGATATTATTTTTTCTTCTAAGACTCATTTTTACGGCTCTCCAGCACATCAACCAAAATCAATGGTACTGAGCCTGGCTAAAAGTTACTCACAATGGAAAATGAAAAAGATTTAGTTTCTTTTTCAAAATGTATACAGAGAGCCTGCAAACCTGTTTTCTCCCTTTTTTTCCCCACAACTTTTTCCTATGCCAGAAATACAGGATTTGTTGCATGCTCTGGTCAGCCATGAGTGAATCATCAAAAGAATTGCAGGACCAAAGATGGTGGAAGCAGGAACAGTTGTATTCAGGTTCCCTTCCCATGTTTATGCCCATTCAATTAAAAACCTACAAAACCAGCTGGATTAAAATAGAGGCATTGCTAGCTCACCTCACTGGGCAATTAAGGATGAATTAAGTTCAAAGTCCATTCTTCAATCAGAGTTATTAATGATACGCTTCCAGTAATTAGTCACTTCCCCTAGGGAAAAAAAAAAAAAGGATAACAGTAAGACTTGTGAGGCCAACCACCATTTTATTTCTGATCCCTCTTGCCCAAAACAGACAAGTCTCACTCTCACCTGATGCCGTGACTTCATTTTAAAGGTGGAAAGAAAATGGCTGTATTTTTACAAGGACTAGAGATAAGTGTTGTGGAGATGCTTAGGAGTGCATTGAAGCAGGCTGATCAGCCAAGCCTGCGTGCCTGCAGGAGGGACACGCTCATCATGGTTATGGCCAGTCACCCAACATGGATGGTTGGGTTCCTGACTTTCATTGTATCATTGCTTGGAGAAGACATTAAAGCATTTCCCACTATCATTTCCTCCTATCAGCTACAGATGATTGCATTCTGCTCTTTTCCCCCTTTCTTGGTTTGTCTTTGGGGTTTTTTTTAGGTGACGTGGGCAGCATCTCCCTTCCCTTCTGCTGTGTCAACAAAGACATAATCTATTCATCAGAAACAAATGTCAAACACCCAGTCTTAAAGTCTGTCCTACATGTAAAATCCCTTTGTGTCCTTTAGATATCTCTCCTAAGCAGCAATGACAACAGTCAAGGTGAAAATCCATGTCATCAGTGTGTTAATGAGTTCCTGTCTTTTCTGTGTGAATAAAGACAGAAAACAAGGGAGAGCTTAGCACGAAGTAAGATGCTGTATCTTGTAACTAGCCATTAATAATATATTCACTAATGCAGACATTCCCCAGACTATTTCTAAGTCTTCTAGTTGTAGGATAATTATATTCTTTAAAAAACTTCCAGTCCTACACTCGCTATTGTGCATTAAAGGTTATTTGGTGCTTATTTTCACTATAAACATTTGATGACTGATGGCAAAATACACACTGAAGTTAGTAAAACCTGAAAGACTTAATTGGCAAGAGATGTAAATTTAAAATTAGTTTTAATAATTCTGTATAAAATGCAGAATTATTTGTATTTCTTTAATAGGTGCTTCTAATCATGAGAGACATTTTCCTTTGCTCCTGCTTTTTACATCTTAAGCTTTAATCCACTTTCCTGTTTGAAGTATCAGTCACTGATTTAAAAGGTAGAAGAAAAATTGACAAACGGGTCAGACAATAAAACACATTCCTGGTCCCCTGCTTGGAATCCTAAAAATATTCCTTTAATGCCATTTAAGAAATAGAAGAAATATCTGTTTGAAGAAATAACATTACCCCAAATGAGGAAACTAGAAATGTAACCAAAGAAGGCATTTTGGCTTTTTTCCTTCATTCCCCCAGGTTTTGGCTTGCATTAGATTCACACGTAGAGTTGATAACCAGTAGTGACAATGCCTTCCTTATTCAGTATCTTTTCATCAGAGATTACTGCATGGCAGAAAACACACCAGCTTCCCATTATCTGCCTCATATTACTCCAGGTTACCTGAAGTCAGTCTAATGTTTAATTTTACCAGTGAGATATTGTTAAAATCCAGCCATTTCAGTATTAGAGGTTCTGCCTGTAGTCTGAAGTCACGGACAACTCAGAGCTCCTTAATATTGTTTGTGAAATGCACACTTTGCTGTATTTGATACAGTTTAATGGATAGATGCTCTGATTGCTCGTACCATTTAATATGATTTTTACCCTAACTCATATTGCACATGATGCTTCTGTTTTATTAATTTTCCCTCTCTGTGTGGACATTTTTGGTGCTCACATACATTGTGTTTTGTTGACTGCCTCAATGATCAGTACCCCTACAAGTTTCTGGATCAGAGCCCTTTGTAAAGAGCAAGATTTAGATGTGCTTATTTTATCCCCTAATGGCTCATTTCAAGACACTCACAAGAGCTAAGTGCTAAGCTAAGGATAAGAAGGATGCTGATTATCTCCAACAATTTAAATACGTAAATTAGTTTTGACTCTCTATACTCTGTTTCCCACATGCTGAGTCCTCAATTAACTCTTGCCTTATCACCTTTCCTTGATTTATGAAGAGACATCACTCCCTCCAGTCCTCCTCAGCAAATGACATTTTAGACAACAAAAAAAATCAATCCAGCATTATAAACAACTTATTTAATGTGTAATTATTTCTTTTTGAAGATCGCATTCCTACATCAACAGAGGCAAGCGGAAAGATCTCCAGCATGCAAATGAGAAGGTGCACATTGCATACTAACATGAGGGTTTCTTATTTTACATGTTGCTCATATTTACACAAAAAGATGTTTATGTTTATTTAAAGACAAATACAGCTAATGCTGCCTTTCCGAGGAATCCTCAGGCACTGGACAAGGTTACAAAGAGTGTCTGTAATCCAGCTTGTAATGTTTTTTTTATGGAAAGTGAGAAGAGCTAAGAGCTGAGGAGAGGGTGGGGGGAGATCTGGGCAATTTTGTTTGAAAAGATAGGAGACACTGAAGGAAAAAAGAAAAACAAATACTATACATTTATTTCAGGTTCTTTATTGGCTTTCATGTTATAAAAATACTTGCTGGTGATGAAAATGCCGCAAAGCCAATCAAACCATGGTGCTTTACAACCTGCCGTGCCAGCAGCCCAGTAGTTAAAATAACCCTTATGTATTATTCATTAGGAATTGATGTTTATGCAAAGCATAAACACGTGCCCACCTCCCCATCATGGGTTAATAACAACAACAAAACAACCACCAATAATAATAATAATATACCCCACACATGTACAGCCTTTCCCCAAGCAAACTAGTAGGCTTTGAGCCATCCACGGGGTCTTCATATCCAAAAATAATTCTCCTCCATTAAAAGCATCAAAGAATTGCAACCCTTACCTGGTTATCTTTGTAGGGCCCTCAGATATTCCAGATGCACTAACTGACTGTGTGTGCAACCAATAAAGCTGAACTGAAAAGCTGATTAAGGGCACTTACTCAATGCAAAGCCACTCACTGAATATTCATATGGTGCCTGTGTTTATGCAAATTAAAGCAAGAGAAAGCCTGAGGGGATTGGTTGCTATAGCCCACAAACACTGTGTACAGCACAAAAATAGAGAATAGCGACAAATAAATCTTGAAAATCATAGGTAGGAAGGAGAACAAGGAGTATAGTAAAATACTAAAAGCCTTGAATTAATCACAGTTTTTAAAAACTTTATTTTATCATATTATCTTTATCATATCATTTGTAAGCCTATCAGGTAATTTTCTACAATGTACTAATCTGGAATTATCGTCATTCTGGAAGATAATATCAATAATATTTGTCAGCTTTATTTATCCTGTAACTAGTTAAGCAGAGTCCTTAAACATACCAAGCAGGTGAAAAAATCATGACAACAAAAATTATTGTGTAACACATTAGGAACCCATAGGCTTCTCCTAAACTTTATTAAGCCTTTCAGGTGAGGCTATCTTCTCAAGGAAAAGTACAGAGAAGAGTAGAGCATGTCAGAGGGAGTCTGCTAGAAATGAAGTTTAGTTCCTTGGTATCTTAATTTTGATGTAGAGTTGCTTCATTCCAGATGCAGGCTCATATGTAATGAAGCCAATATTGTTCTTGCACTTGGCTTTTCTCAGCCTGAAGTAATTTTGAAAAGACCATGGGTTTTTATAAAAAAAAAAAAAACAAAAAAACCAAACAAACACAAAACCACAAAATAATGTGAAGTTTATATATAATGTTATTTCTCAGGTCAGGTCCAAATATATCAACCCAAGTTCTTCATATGGTCATCACCAAAACACGGGTTTTTTAAAATGCGATATTTTAAAACCATAATACATGATACAGCTTATATGCATTGCCATTTCCATGATAAGCAACACTATATACAGAAATCCTACTCTTATAAGGCATGTTATATTTTAGTTGTTTTCTTTCATTGCCATCAACAAATTATACTTTCAAGAACGGTTCCTACTCATAGATAACCATTTATTAATAGTACCATTGTTATTAAGGTTTAAGAAGGATCCAATGAAAGTACACTTCATAACCTTCTATGACAGTTATGAAGTCCCTCATAGAAGGCACTTGAATTATGGATCAATAGGTACATCTGGCTCTTAAGTTTTCTGTGATTCCACTGATATCCATTGGCTGCTGTTAACACATAACACTTTACCTGAAAATAAAACAACAAACCAACAACTACCAAAGCAAAACTCAGCAGAAACTGCTGCTTCATGGGCACACATGAACAGGGATTGCTGTTTTGTAGGAAGCTGATAGGCTTCCCTTCATGGAGATACGAGTTGGGAACAAATGTGCCTTCTCAGAAAGTGTAGTGAAGGTCCCACTGCAGGAACTCATGGTCTTCCTTTGACTCGATTACCATGGAGACTTTATGTTATTTATATTAAATAATTTGGTTTGATTTATGTGAAGGAAAAATGTTCTTTGAGATCATTGGAAAGTCTATGTTTCTGATGGCATTGACATCACCACAGATAGCCCCCGTAGTTAAATGAAAAATGCAGGGCACTCACATATTTGCAAAACCTGGGACCTCAACTTAAAGTGTGAGAAAAAGGTATGTGGGGACAAGGGCAATTGGCTGCAGCAGTTGAGCAATAAATATCCAGGAGGATATTAATCAACTAATTGGTGAATATAACTATAGGTATTTTAAAAAAAAACTAAGCAAAAAACCTCAAAACCACAAAACTAACAACAACAACAAAACCAAAAACCAAAACAAAAAAAAAAAACCAAAACAACAACAACAAAAATAATTAAAAAAAAAAACTTAATGGGAACAACAAACACTGATTTTCTCTGCCTCATCCACAGAAAAAATATACGCAAAAAGGCTTTTCTGCTTTCAAGGCAGGCATACAATAGCGGAGTGGGGGAATTTCAAATTAGACCATGAAGCTTCTCAGTTCATGAAGAGCTCAAGTGCTCCCAAGTTTCTCCATTTCTTCTCAAAAAAGTAAGTCTAAAATAATTCTTTTCTTCAGAGAAGAAACATTTTCCCAGGCTGGACACAGTACCATCTGTGGCATCATAAATATTCAGCCACTGACAAGCAGAGACCGATGCGCATGTGAACATTGATGCAATGATTTGGCAAACCTGTATCTCATTCATAAGACGCATAGGTGTGCAAACAAGCAAGCACATTTAGGAGGCAGAAATAAGATCAGAATACAAAGAAATTGTGACGGGCCTTAATCAACTTTACTTACTTCACGTAGACCACGGTTAATATCACTCCTAGATGACAGCAGGAGGTTTCCCACTGGATTCAGTGGGGTGGAATTGGATCAAGAAGATTGAGTTGCCATTGGCTTTTCCAGCCATTTTTAGTCTTGTTCTCATGTCCTTACATGTGTTCATTTCTAACACTTGGCACAATGTGATTCCCAATGTGTTAAGCAGCTAACTGTTCTTTTTTTTTTTTTTAAAAAAAAAAAAAGGTAATTTAAATTTAAGTTTTAAATGCAAGTGGAAGCTGACAAAATTCTCTCTTTTCAACCTTAGCTTTATCAAAGATATGTGTGCATGACCTGATTCTATGAAGTGGTATCTCTGTGCAGTAGTTCTGTCAATCCCTCATTTTTCAAGCGCACTAAACCAATAAATTATTTTAAAGAATAAAGAAACAGAGAAAAATCTGATCCATAAATTGACTTCTTTGTTCTGCCAATTGACAAAATGACACTTAAGCCATCTGTAAGTGCCTGGAAAAAAAATAAAAGGCATTTCCATAGTGAAGGTGGTGAACTACTAAGCAATTGCAAAGCAGGGAATGGCAAAGTGGAAAATGCATAGTAACAATGTTTTACATTTTCCTCTCCCCCACTTCTCCCTTCCCCCCTCCCCCCTGCAAATGCCATAAGTGAGACAGCAAGGGAAAATCACTTTCCAACCTCTGGATTAGTGACAATGCTGGAGATTCAGCTACTTTCCAGAAGCCCTTCTATGGAAATGACCGTCCCACCAATGTTTCTCCACCATTTAGTTAAAGAGGGGACAGCTGTCCAGGTTTGCACTTTTCGTACAGAGACCACATGTATCTGTTTAACCTCATGTGCTCACACCATTTTCAAAGCCGAATGACAGAGACATGCTGAAGAAAACATTTCATATGCTCAGTCGAACGGTGTGTGTCTCCTGGATCTCCAATAAAATTAGGAACTTGCACCACAGAACCCTTCTGATGTATGACTGAAGGTTTTTCAGATTTACCATGCTCCCAAGGATTTGTACTCACATTTTGGAAAAGTTGGTATAAAAGGTGTCTCCATAACAACAGGTTTTCTGCTCCTTTTCCAGAAAGCATGTCTATATAGGATTCAGCTCCCTGCATCCTCATCTTTCACCCTTTTCCCTTCCTTCAGTCATATTTCCTGCAAACTTCTTTCTGCATTTTCCTATTTCCTTCTCTCTTTATCCTTCTCTGGCCTCTCAGCTGCTGTCCCAGTAACGAAGTCTTTTCTGCTAGTTAGTAAGTTCCCTGCTCTTTCAAACAGCAGCAAAGCCCATTTGAAATTCTCCCTCTCCTGCAATCATCGTTCCATCACTAGTTATGCATGAGACCAGACTAGCATACACCCATGCCAATATAGCTGCCCAGACATACTGCATCAGGAAAGTTTGATCCCATGGCCCATAAGCATAGATTAAACACCACTAAGGAACATAGAGGAAACTTTTTGTCACATACCATTGAAGAGTCAATCCAGAAGACTGAGAGGTGGCTGCTCAAAAATAACACAAAATATTCTAAGTCTGCTTCAAAGAAAGTCATTATACTGTCACACAAATGTCTGCAAGATAAATCCACACAGAAAAAAGAAGTGAACTTCTTTTACTGATGGAAAAAACTGACTTCTGAGATAAAGAAAAGCATTCCCTCTAAACACAAGATTGAAAAATGTGGAAGGGTGTGTGAGGGTGTGCCACTGTCTAAGCCTGGCCCAAGCAGCAATCTGGGCCTTTTGGGTGACTGCCCCCAGTTTATATAGCAGGTACGACGTGCTGTGGTATGGAATACACCTTTGGCTAGTTTGGGTCAGGTGTCCTGTCTCTGCTTGCTCCCAGCTTCCCCTCCTCCCTGGCAGATCATGAGACTCAGAAAGTCCTTGGTCAGAGTAAACATTACTGAGCAGCAAATAAAACCATCAGTGTTATTAGCGCTGCTCCCAGGCTGAAAGTCAAAAACACAGCATTGCACCAGCTACTAAGAAGGAGAAAAATGACTGCTACTGCTGAACCCAGGACAGGTTAGAAACACCTTTTAGAGTGTTTGTGCCATTAAATTGGATGAAGCAAATATAAATTTGCAGGACAAATCTACTATGATGAGGATAAGGGGCAATTTGTACTGCACTCAAAAATTATTGTTTTAAATGAAAACTGGTACAAGATAGAGGATAGATGAAAGAGCAAACATTTTTTTTGTGTCATACCGGGATTTTAAGATTCAGCACCACAGGTAGAAAGAACTGCGCAATTTCAAGATAAATATCACATGTCCATACATGAAAAGCCTGCTTCCTTTTCAAAACACTGCTGTCACTTACGTATGAGAAATCAAAGCTTGGGGTAGAAATGGACACATTTTTCTACAGAGGAGCAAGGCAGTAGGATGTTTGGAGCCAGGAGTAGAACCAAAATCCAGACTAGAAAGGAAAAAGACCAAAGACCATAGTTTGAAAAGCCACATCTGGATTTCAGTTTCCTGATACACTGCTGCTCCAGGAGGCCTGCTAAGAGTAGCTTTGAAAAATATCTGGTCTATGAGGAATTTCATTTTTTATCACTACTCCTGCAGGAGGCCCTTTGAGTGGATGTACAATCTAATAGAAGTATAAACATCTCACCTTCAAGCAACATAAATGACAAGGTACTACTGGTAAATCTATTCATGGGGAGAGGGAAAAAAAAGAGAAAAAAACCCTATCTGATTCCAGTACTGAAACATTGTTCTGTAACATGAAAATACAGGTTATGTATTGTGAACAAAGTCCTGCAAGGTCTGGAAACTGGCTTCCTGGGCTGGAGCTGAGGTCCCTGTAGAAGATGTGATTTTGTATAGGAACTGCAAAATGAAGTAATTGGCATATTCTGTATATCAAAGGTATCAAGGCTGGAAGTGAGTGTTAATTACCCAGTACACGTTTTATACCACTTTTTTAGCGAATATATGTGATACTCAGCAGCGGGAACAAAATACTAAAGGGTTTCAATGCTTGCCTTTTTTTTTCATTTTCTACTTCAAATGGCAAGTATTCTGTGTCTCCAGGCTGCTAAGGATGAACGACCTGGTCAGGAGGGCATGGGCAACTGGTGAAGAGTTTCCAAGGATTTGTATTGTCCCTTTAGATAATGGAAAATTCAGGGCAAAGGATCATCTCTATTGGAATACTCATTCTCGGAGCACAAAAGAATGTTTCTCTCTCCTATTTTACATAATGGTAGAATTAATAATGACTGAAGACTCTTCAAGGTGTTTCATCTGGAACTCCTGGATCGTCTATGTGACTTCTAGCAGAAATGAAAATATCATGGGGTCAAAAATCTTCCTGTCCACTGCTCTCCTCTTTCTGAAAGCTTATGAAGTCAAAATCAAGTACAAAGAATAAACCACGGGCCATATGCCTCCCGGGAAAAATCATTCAGGCCTCTTTTTTCTTCCCACTTTTCAGTTTTCCAATTTTTTTTTTTATTTTAAAAATTAGCTGAGGGAAGGCATGAGTTGCAGCATGGACAAGTTCCATATGGAAAGCTTGAGCTTTCTAGGTACATAAGCACTTCCATCTATACACATTACCAAACACAATGCACTTCCTAACAGAGCAACAGTAGTTTTACAAAGCATGTGGACCTATTTGCTTTTCTTTTACTGAGAAGAGACAATGGTTCTCATCCAAGGTCTCTAACACGGTTTGCTGACATATACAGGATTCTATGATTCTATGATTCTATGATTCAATGAGCTTGGTTGGTTGTTTTATTTTGTGACCTAAGAAAAGCCCTCCTGTGAATGATGGGTCTCCATTTTAATTTGGAACAATTCAACACTGTCCCGCTCTACATACCATGCACATGGCATGGAAGGTTTAATGTTTTGATGAACAGACAACATACAACAAGAAAGTTAAGACTTTTGATATCAAAAACTATACACAGTATTCTCAGTGTTCCAGATACTCCTCTTGTTTTTATAGAAATTGTTTTCACAGTTGAAACAAGGTGATAAAAAAATAAGTCTATTTTAGGTAAAGCATGTGGTAGAAGAAAACAATGCTCAGAATAATTTTTCAGAAAGGAATGTTCTCTGAAGGATGGAGCCAGTCAGGAAAGGCATTCAGAAACTAGCACACATTGTATTCTTCTTTTTTTAGATGTTGTTTCCTTCATTGGGTTTTTCCTAAAGGCAATTCTTAAGCAAGGATACATTTCACATTTTACAGAGAGAGGTGATGGAGGAACACTTGTAAATCTTTCTCTTGGCAGACAGATTAATGACAAGAAGGCTTGTGACTGGTGACTTGACAGCAGATGAGCTTCACACCCAACCAGTCTCAAATACCTCATGCACCATGAACAGGCTACACAGGAGTCCATGAAAGGTGCTGGTGTCAAAGGACTTCCTAGGTGCCCTGGCCAACATAAGCAGACAGCTTTTGCTCTCTCAAAGAAATATTTGGTGAAGGCATCACACTGGCCAGAAGAGACACGCACAGCTACTGTTTCAGTAATGGAGCTGTCAATGCATCACACTTTGTAGTTTCAATATGAATACCCTTCTTTAGGTATGAGTCATAATGTGACATATTCGAAGTCTAGCAATTATACTTTTAAGGAAACCTTACAAAGCAGAAATTGACTGTCCTAGTGCTAATTGATGAGCCCTTGATGACAGTACAATTGAGGAAAATCATAAAAGCAATTTTTGTGCCTCAAAAGGCTGAGGAAAAAGTAACATCTTGAGATACCTAAGGTGGTGTTTGTAGGCAGAGGTGTTGTTTGCTTTCTGCAGTGTACAACAAGAGCTGTTTGGCTGTATGTTTTTTAAACTATCTTTGATCAGCCTTTGAAACTCCTCTAATAGAAACCACAGACCTATTGGATGGCTGTGTCAAACTCTAGTGCTCTGTCATCACAGCTATCAGTGTTCTACACCAAGTTCAATAAATAAGTTGCTGTCATTATTTCAGTGAAAAGAACAGGTAAGTGCAACTTTCATGACCATAAAATGGAAAGAAAAAAAAATTAAAAATTGAGAGGTGAACAAAGAGATCAGAGTCCTGTCAAAGCTTTTGTAGTCTGTGAACACTAAGATTTCAAGGCTGTCTGTAGGTGCGTTGGGTGCTTTGCACCCATCAAAAATGAAGTTAAACATAATAACCATGTGTCAGAGTTCAGTGGGTAAAAATAACAGCATTATCAGTTGAAGGAGTGAATTCATTATAATGCCTAATTTGGGAGCTATTTGAACATTGGGAGTTTGCAAAGTGCATTTGAGCACTGTTGGGCTCTTAAACTCCATAGGAAAGAGTAAGAAACAAAAGAAGATGGAGAAGAGAATATAGAGCAAGCAAAAGAGTCTTCAAGAGAAAAGAAAGACCTGAGGCCATGTTTTTTTCAAATTTGGTCTTTCTCCTGCAAGTGATTCTATTCCCTATGTCTGCTCAGATCCTCTGTGTATGTGGAGAAAAGATTTTGTATTCACACGCCAAGGAGCCCTACGTACACTAATTATTGCTTATATCTAAATTCATGGGATTCCATGATTTCAACTCAAACCCTGTGTAACCATTTTTGCACTTATGTTCCACTAAAATATTTGGGTAAGGTTTCATTAAAAATTAAAATCACTAATATAAGTGAGAGCTAACAATTCTGACTTTCATAACAAAAGCTAGAAAGTCTCTGTAGGGGCACAGAACCTAGAACTTGAGAGTAATTTAAATATCCATACCCCAGCAAATTACATTGAGGTGCAAAACCTGAAAATCAGATAGCACCCTGCTTCAGTTTATAACTGAAAAGGTACAAACAGCTTTCAAATTGCTCCAAACTTACATGAAAATACATTTTGCGATTTGTAGGACTTGTCCAGTAATGCAGCAACCAACACTGGAGCATGACAAGGGGTCATCTGTAGTGCATAAACCGGATGCTTATGATAGATACACACCTTAATGACTTCCAAAAGCTTCAGTGGCAAAGAATTAATACCTTCTTGTCCTTGCAATTAGACTTCACTGCTGTAAAAATCTGGCAAAAAATATTTCTAAGTTCTTCACTGGTGGCTGGGAAAGAGATCTTTTTATTAGTTTTCTTAAACTGTATTCTGAAAAAAATCTATTTTCACTGAAAAGATGTGAGGAAAACTACTCATGATTGAAAATTTGCAGTCATTTGGGAGAAATATGTTCCAAACAATACTGCATTTGTCAAAACTTCACTGAAAGATTACTGGGAAATATTGCTTGAATAAGGTCATGCATTTAATTTTCAACTTCATTTGAAATGTTTACGATATAATATAAATTGCAATCTAGCCTTTATAAAATCTGAAATAGAAATAACCATCTGGAGAAAAGTACTTTAATAAAAGGTTATTTTTGTATTGAGTGAAAGTTTTATATTGTAATCAGTATTTTATATTTTTTTAATTTTTTTTTTTCTTTTCTATGTGTTAAAAACAATTTTGAGGAAATTTGGCGTTCCAACTTTTCTTTCTCATCAGTGAAGAGAAAAAGGTGTCAGAAATCTCTGCAAGGCTAGGGATCATTCACAGGGAAAAAGGAAGTCTCGTAAAATAGTCTGAATGCCACAGGTACCCTGATGTGCCAGGGTACCACAATAAAGAGGACTGTGGAAGGAATTTCTCTCTTCTCCTGCTCAGAGGGTCTTTCATTCATTTTTCTAGGGACAGAGTGTAAGATAGCAGTGGATTTTCTTAATTACCAGAGTTTCTGGAATCTGGTCAGAATGAATGTGCTATAAAGGTGAGAGAAGAAACAGCTTGCAGTCTTTCACTGCTGGCCAAATCTTGTAGGTTTCAGAGCAGCAGCTGTAACTTTTAAGAGTTTATCAGAAGTCTCCTGCTATTTGGAGATTTCACTGAAGAGCTGGTGGCTGGTATAAAGAGACTACATGTGAATTTCCACATCTACTTTCTTTTCCAAAGGAAAAGCCAACTTTCTATCCCTCCTGACTCAAGGGAGAAGCTTTCAGATGTGAAGTCAGTCCAAACAGAGCCTCTGCACAAAGCCAGAAGTACAGTCGTTATAGGCTAGCTCTGAACCCCACTTCTCACAGCAGCTCCCATATCACTAATGCCATTTGTTCTTTCACCTAAGCTATACATTTTCCCTCTAATTTCTAGCATTTAAAGGTGAACTGCAGTGAGGGCAAAACTCAAAAGTGGAATTATGCTTGCTGTGACACTTTCACTGTGCCATTACCCATGCAATTAACTGAATAACTCACATCAGGGGTTGCTCGAATGGATGGTGTAGAGCTTGTGAGATGAGAAAATATGACATGAGAATGTATGTTAAAATAATTCGAGAAAGAATAAAAATAGATAGCCTCATTTTACATCCCTGTGTTAAACTATGAGAAACTCAAAGGTTGAAAGGAGAAGTGGCATGGCCAAAGGGGATCACAAGCAGTAAGAAACACCAAAGCTCTGGCAGGAGTTTCTGCTAATTCTACCAAAACTCAAAATAGTCATGTAGTTAATTTTCCTTCTTTTGCTAGCTATGCAGGGGAGCAGAGTGCCTCAAAACCAGATCACTTTTTATCTTTTAGGCTTTGGGTCTGACTCAGCCTTTCTGAGGGAGGTAAGGAATAATCTCTGCACAGCTGGATATAGAGGTTCATTTTATTGGGTCCACATGACATCCCCATCTATTCAGCCATAACTGCAGGTACCCATCACCCTGCACAGTGCAGTCAAAATAAATGACCCTTCTCCTGGGAGTAGACACCCTCACAGAAACCAACACCCAGGTTGGTGTTAAGAAAGAAGAAATTTTTCTGTTTGCTTGTTTAGGTTCTTTATGAAGAAGAGTTTCCCTCTTAAGACCATTGAATCTCTGTTATCACTGATTCCACCAAAAAGTAGCATTTTTTAAAAGTGATGCAATATTTGCAATGTTCCTATGAGCAATTAGAATATTTGACATATATATATATAAGTATATACTCTCAATATCAAAACCCCACATTTATCTTTACCTAAGCAGGCTCTGCACTTAAGGTGGTAGGTGGGCACATGGCTGCTGTCCTGGCAAGATCACAGTGAAATCTGAAAGCATGGGCAGACAACACCTCTTAGCATAACCAGCATGAGAATAAGTGAAATAGATTCATTGCCTTGGGTTGCTGAAATATAGCCATGGCAAGGAGGGCTTCATGAGGGTCAGGACATGCTGGGTGTCTGGGCAATCTTCATAGCAAAATTTATCAGTAACAAAGTTCAGCCCACCAATACAAAGGGTTCAGCCCACCAATACAAAGGGCACCCCACTAGGAGCATTTCTGTCCAATCCTCAGGCCTCAAATGACTTTATTTTATGCTGCTGTTGTTATTAGTTGCACTATGATGCAACTACTGGGATGTTCATGTTGACAAACATAGGCTTTGTGCTGAGCAAAGAGTAACCAGAAAACAGAAAACCTACACCAAAATCTCTGCCTCAGAAAAGAGTGCTCTCAGTCACTGCCTGCAGTTGAGCCTACTAAGAACTTCAAATATTATTGCAGTAGCTAACTAATACATTAGGCAAGCTCTTTCTACCCAGCCCAGGTGGTGGGATCTTTTCTACTCCTTGTCTCCCACGTAATAAAACCAGACAACACCAGCAGTGATTCAGTTACTTTCCTGTAGCTTCAGCAATTTGACCAATTTTGTTGCATGAACCAAGCAAAAATCTGAACAATATAATGCAGCTCACATGCTATCAGCAAGCTGTGAATTTAGAATGGCCAAAAGCAAAATTCAAATTGGACAGCTAAATATCTGAGCTTCAAATCTGCTCTTTCTTCACATCGCCACTGGTGAAGCTTGAGTATTCAGACATGAGGAGATGAAAGGCTACAGGACTAAACTATATCAAGGTTGATTTTCAAAGTCAAATAAATATTTGTGAATCAAGTTTCTACAATTTCTTCATTTCTTTTAGCTGGCCAGTGAAAAGGGATTTAAATCCTGAAAATGTTCTTTTATCCCTTGTTTCTAATTCAGGCCAGAGAACAAGCCACCTCTGAATTTTTACATCACTTCTATTATGTGGCCAGGGCAAGAACTCAATAAGCAGTTTTGAACACCTTGATTTTTTTGAAGGCTTTCAACCCCTTCACAACAGAATTACTTTCTTGCTCTCATTTCACATGGGTCACATTACTCAGCATCCTCATATTTCTGGAGGTAGTAAAATGTTGCTGCAAACCTCATCTTCTGCTATACTCTTTTGACCACATCATTCTTTTCCTCAGCCTCCTGCATTAGCTCCCCTTTTCAAACACTAGTTTTACTTCTCACTTTCAAAGCCCTGTGCTAACTCAAGAAGTTAGATCTCACTCTCAGATCATAAAGCCACTTCAAACAAATTATTTCACATGTTCTCCTATACCAGTCCTTACACTTTCAAGGAACCCCCAGCAAGGTTTCTGTTCACGGCTTCAGCAATGAGGTGAGTGGGAGAAAGGTGGGCCCTTCTCCAGGGGGCCATTTAAAACAGTTGGGGATCCCCAGGCTGTAAATCATTCTCATTTTTATATGAAAGTAAAATAATGGATTCCATAACTTATTTACCTTTTTAAGAAAAGAGGTCCAAGAGAGTAATTTGAAGGCATCTGGGATTTCTAGAGCAGGAAACACTGGAGGAGACCAAGGCTGAAAGGAGATCCTTCTGGCTTACCAAAACACAACAGGTCAAGTTGATGTTCTGCTTGTTAGCTGGGATGCTCTTCCGATGCATCTGTTGTAGATAGTAGCTTTGGCTGGAAAAGGGAGATGGATGCACTCTCATAACTACATAGGCTATTTGTTAGGTTCAGGGATGTTAGGGTATGATCCAAAAGATCCTCTGGGACTGGAAGGCTTACATATACAATGTACTACTTTTTAAGTTTAGACATCATTTAAGGAGTAATGGGTTCAAACTTAAACCGCAGAAATTCATTTTAGATATAAGGAGGAAGTTCTTTACTGTGGGGGTGGTGAGGTACTTGAATGGGTTGCCCAGGGAAGTTGTGAATGCTCCATCCCTGGCAGTGTTCAGGGCTGGGTTGGACAGAGTCTTGGGTGACACAGTTTAGTGTGTGGTGCCCCTGTCCATTGCAGTGGATGTGGAACTAGATGATCTTAAGGTCCTTTCCAATCCTAACTATTCTATGATTTTATGATCCTGTTCTATGATTCTATCTAATAATACAGCCACTTAACACTCATGCATGCAACTTACCTTTGATGGCTACTGACCTCTGTGGTAGTTTACCAGCAAGCTTGTTCAAATGCTTCTGAAAGCCCACAGACGTCCACATCTACAGCCTGTATGCACCAAAACACATTTGACAGTCTGATTCAGAGTTTAACCAGTTCAGTGGCAGCATTTGACAACAGCATCTTATATTTTACATCTTTTAAAACATTGCAGAACTGAATAATCATCGACAAGCAGTTATTTATTTTTTATTGACAGGTCTTGTATCAGACAGTAGTATTAATCCTTCTGTCTCTTCTTACTCTAATGTACTTTGCTATCTACAACTGAAAAGTCCAGTACAGAGCCAGATTTTGCTAAGGGAAAAGAAGAATAAGAAAAGCGGTGAGGGACAAGCAAATTTGTGAGGATATTACTTTTAACTATTTTAACCCATTCCAAAAGGTAATAAATAGGGCTATTCACACGCATCTCTCATGAACAGTATTCTATAATGATGAAAGGTAGAATATAAACCACCACTGCTAATATTGCTATGATAATCTTATATATACTTCGGTGGCTGCTTGCACTTAATCGTTTGTGGCATAAAACATTATCACTAATAAAGTTTCTTGATAGCGTTTTCTTTCAAGATTTTTTTTTCTATTTTTTTACTTTAAAGCTCAGCTAAGCATTTCTATTAATAAACTGTATCACTGTACTTCCACACAGCAATTCTTCCCCAAAATCTTTTCCATGCAGAAGCTCTGTCTCCAGCACACATCTATTACCAGCCTCCACAAGTCTCACCAGTGCAGGCTGTCCTTCTCAGAATGTATCTGCTCTTTAGATTCCCAAAATAGAAGAAGAAGCATTTGCAAGCAAAACCACAATTCACCTTGGCCCACTTTGCGGATGTTTGACATATGACAGCTCTATTCTTGGGCAGCTGATCCACAGATATTCTAATTGAGCACTTTTACAGGGCTGTTTCTAAAGGGCTAACAATACCGTGGTACTGTCAGATGTTGAAGTGATGGATAAAAGACATTATTTTAAAGCCCAAATATACTCATTTCAAAGGAGCCAACACCATGAGCCCTGGGCTATGCAACAGTGTTCCCAGGAATTATTAAAATCATTGCAGAGATTATGGTTCCAACATGTAGTTTCAAGTGTCTCCTCATGAAAGTAGCTGTGGGTCATGATTTTGGGTACCACTGGGGACTTTTTGGGTGCAGTAATATTGACTGTCTTTAGCGATCCTGTAGTTAGATTCATCTAATTTTGGTTTGCCTCTTCTGTGACTGAGTTGACAGGTTTTATCGTGCATTAGCACTGAAGCACGGCACTCTCAATCTCACAGATGTGCCAGCATCACTCAGTCCGTTTTGGTAGCAAGTAGAGTAAAAGGGTATTTCCACAAAGTATTTTAACCCACTCATTACCTGCAAAACCGTTTGGGCAGCTAGGACCACAGGGCTCCATTTTGCTATGAAACAGCATAGACCAGGCATTCCACGACGCTGCACCACCAAAGGAGCTAAAATCAGACAATTGTGAAGTTTTTCCCAAGCAATCCAAGGAATCATAGAATCATAGAATAGAGTTGGAAAGGACCTTAAGATCATCAAGTTCCAGCTCCCCTGCATGGGCAGAGACACCTCTTGTGAGACCTCACTTGGAGTATTGTGTGCAGTTCTGGTGTCCTCAACATAAAAAGGACATGGAACTTTTGGAA
>JAOEHY010048276.1:0-63453 GCA_025447955.1 Psilopsiagon aurifrons | reverse complement strand
ATCCATATTCTCACTTTCAGAGCCAATGTACTTCTGGATGACAGAAAGTGCTCAACTCCATTAGCACCAGCCATCCAGTAGAGCCCAACTTGGCAGGCGTGTGATAGCAGCCATGAAAGGAAGCATAGGAGAGGCCACACAGGAAGATTATATAAATTAGAACCACAGTTCTAGATGAATAGTGAAATACAATGAAATGGGCTAGAGGATACTGGATGTTCCTTGGCATAAGGAAACAATCCAATTTCTGTAAGTCTTTATTCAGGAAAAATGCTTTGACATCAGCATATACAGACCACAGTCTGCAAGAGCGGCATAAAAAGTAACTCCAAATCTTGAGTAGTCTCTTAAGCAGAGACACTTGTGAAACAGGGGTTGCTTTGCAGTGACTGATAGCTCCCACTGGAGTCAGACCCTAAGCACCTTATTTTCTAATATTTATCTGTGAAGTAGGAGGGCAAGGTGAGCAGTAAGTTGTTATACAGAGTGTTTGAGCTTATGGATTTGGTCAGGGTCATTAAAATTGTGAAGGGTGTCTTCACAGGCCATAAGGGAAACAGAGTGTGATCATCTGCCTCTGAAGAGGCACTGGAAGCTGCATTTGCCAGGACTTTCTGAGTGACCTAGACTTATATCCATCCTGTCAAACTGCAGCTGGAGACATCACAACAACTGTGGGAGCTACCTTAGCTACTCATGAACGTTCTGCTGTGTGGTATCTGCCAAGCAGCTCCAGGCATAGCCTCAGGCTAGAAAGAGCAGTGCAAGGCAAGGAACAAAATGGTAATTTTTGTCAGTGATTTTCTCCATCTGCATTTCTTCTGTGTAAGAGATGGTAGGAAAGGAAAGGGGAAAGCAAAGTAATAGCAAAAGATACTGAGAGTACAGCTACTCTTAACCTTGCTTATATAGAATCTAGAAGGAAGACAGTCACCTAGAAATGGTGCAAAAGAGGGAGTTTACTCATGGTAAAATGTAAGAAAAAGACTAAAATCTAGAGGGAACATGATGTGTAGTGGAAAACTGTCTAAATAGTTCCCTTGGGTAACAGTTAATTGGTGCATCCAGGGAGCTTCAGCTATCTCTAGGAGACCTCATAGTTGCTACCTCTTGGACCACAAATGGTCAAATTTCACTCACTGGCTGCATAGGAAATCTGAGGTGTCAAAACCAAGAAACTCACAAAGCAACTAGGTTTGGAACAAGAAAAGAGTGTGAGTCCCTACACAAAGGTCATTGTGGATGTTTTATGGAGAATGAAGGAGAGTGCAACTTGCAGGCCTTTCAAGCAAAGTCTGCAGAATTTCAGCTATGTTATACCTGGATCCTGGAGGGACATTTAAGCTGAAGCCAAAGGAAGTGGAGAAAATATTCCCTATCCCTGAAAATGTGCATACAATCCTAACTTAGGTTCATAGTCCTTGAAAATAGCTTCCTGTCTGATAAAAGGAAGGTTCTGTGTGTAGTGTCCTGTTCATCCCCTACACACTTTTTCTTAAAGAGTCTCTACTGCCTGTAATTGTACACTTTGGGAGCAAGATACTTCCCCTTGTCATCACATTTGAATTCTGAGCTGGAAATCCTGTTTACCAAGTTACTACTTGCCTGGGTAAAGAGTTCCTTTGCTAGCTCTTTACTCCTGGGACGCACAGAGCTCTAAGGAAAAAGAATAATTTGCAACACATAATTTATTTGGCAAAGTTAGCCTTTTGCTCTTTTTTCCATGAGCACAGCAGCAGCATGGTTTCTTGAATGTAGTCATTATTCAAATATATTCCCTGAATAAACAGCTGAACACTCTGTACTGTCAGATTTTGCCATGACATGTTGACTGGTGATGCATCTCTCCGAAGGCTTGGCTGATCACTCTGAGGTTGAGAACACTTACGCAGAGAAAATATCCTGCTGTGGTTTGTAATTTGCCTCCAAGCCCCTTTCCCCCAGTTCTGAAGGGCTGATCTGCATGATTATAAAGACTAAACTTAGATACAGGTGGTGAGAGCAGGCATCAAAGAAGAGCCTACTATTCTGCAGTTCTGTAGTGCCTGATAGGACAAGCAGCCTCATATCAAGGATATTTTTCTCTATTTCATTATTCAGAAGGAATTTTTTGAGAGACCTGGAGTGTGAGGAAATGCAGTGGAGTTTTGTCTGTCCCACAGCCTGACTGGCTTGCTCTGGTGGTGGTAGTGTTTTCTACTTAGACAAGACTTCCTTGACTGTCTGCATCTGGAATCAAACCACTGTGACACCAGTCCAGGGTGTGGAGAATCTGCTGAGATTCTCTTTGAGCAGAGCTGGAAGGGCTGGGGCATGTGGGAGGAGTTGGCAGGGTGCAAGAGAATGAGGTATTCCCATCTGCGCAGAGCTCAGGAAGTAGTGGGAGGTGGAAACAAACTAGAGGCTGGTCCTTTGTTATAGAAAAGGCTAGAAAAATGTGCATTATCATCTAGCAGCTCTGCTATGCAAGCATGGGAGACCATGCATGAGACTGTTGTGGTAGAAACACACATGCACTCTCAGTGTCTATCAGGTTTCTGTTTAATCACTTTGACTTGAACTTTGAATGGAGCAAAGCTGTCAAATACATGTGGGACATTCCGCAGTTGAAAGATGTCACCTGTATGAGCATACAAAGCAAAATCAACAGTAAAGTAGTTGCTTGAACATAAGCATATTTAAGCTGGCAGTTCTTTAACTTCAGTGTTCTGAAGGGAAATGCGCATCCTGCGTGACAAATTGAATTTGGAAAAAATTGCCAATAGCTTACTTGTGCACAGAAACTGTAGTATCTTTTTCTTTTATGAGCTTTATTATCATGCATCACTTCCCTTGCTAGCTAATGTAGTTATAATCAAAGGCAGGTCTTAACTCTGGTGAAAGTGAAAGGCGCTACCAGCACTCAAATTGAACTTTGCACATGAATTGTTATCACCTCATGTCATCCAATGATGGTTATCAGTGTTCACACTGGGTCTGGATCTAAAAAGCACCAAGTAGTCACAACTTAGAGGGGTTTCCCACAGGGTGATTGCAATTTTTCTCATCTCTCACAACTTTGTCCCATCACAGTAGGGAACCTTGGAAGGAAGGGAAAGGCTGGTTATACCAGAGCCTGTTTCCATTCTTCAAGTGAAACTCCTGCATAATAAACAGCTCTCGATATCAACTGCAAGGATTGCAGAGGGTACAGATTTAAGAAAAAATCCCTCCTCCCAAGACATCTTGATTGCAGATGTTATTAAATGATTCTCTGGTGCTGGAAATACTCATCCTGGCTACATGTTGATCATAGAATACATTCCGTTCTCATGGTTTTCTGACTCAAAGAATGGAAGAAATGCCTCAGAATGTAACAAGGGAGAAAAACGCTTCTGTATGTGGTGATAGACCTCCCTATCTTTTCGTCTGGGAGTCAGGTTCCTGCCTGAGGGGGCCTGTTTGGGGGACAGTGAAAGTAGTTATCCTGACATCTTAAATACAATTTTCTACTGCATGTGTGTTTCATGTGAAGTCAGTTGACTAATGTGTCAGCCATCCCTGCATGGCATGTGGCCACATGACATCATGTGCTAAGGTACATAGTTTACCGTGCTAGTCTACCGAAATTGGAAAAGGCTTCAATGTAAGCCTTATTTCTTCATCTGTGTTTTGTATTTTTCTTTTGCTTCAATCTTACATGCTTCTTCTTTGCTTAACTCATTCCCACCTTACCCAACTTCTTTTTTCTTCCCCTGACTTGTTTTTTTCCTTTAATTTGCTATCTTGGTTCATCTCACTTTTTCGTGTTCTCCCCCTTACTGCAGTTCTGCCCCACCCTTCTCACATCCCTTCAACCCATCTCCTCATTGTTTCCACATTAGGGCAGAAAACAGAGACCATTTTGCCTTGCCTCCTCTACTACTTGGTGCTCTTCTTAGTCCTACTCTACTGGATGTGAGCCATTCTGAAAAAGGGAAAAAGAAAAAGAAACTGAAACCCACACATCTTCACCTTAGCTGCCCTGGTTATCTTAGAAAAAAAAGGGGGTTCTCTAGACAGTGCTGTGGGTTTCATGTAAACCCTCCCTGTACTAGTGAGTTTTACTCTTTTCCCAGTGGTACCAGGATTTCATCTTAAAGGACTTCACTTAAATATCCCCAAATAGCAGTAAAGTCTCCTTTATTTGTCACCTTATTATCCCAGATGTGGTATTAGAGCACTGAGTCTCAAACAGGCATTGTGACTAGTTTATATGGGGAGGACCATCTTAGCTAGAGACCAGCAGGATGAGAGGAGGATTTAAGATGAAAGCTTAGTATGAGAAAGGTTGAAAATCACTAGGATAGCCATCACATTCCTCTGACTGAAGCCAAAATATGTATCATAAGTATTTTGTTAGCTTGGGATGCAGGGAATGTAAAAATAACAAAACTAGTTACTTCACCCACCTGTGCTTTGAGGCCCATGCCAAGCACAGGGTGGCCATGTGAATGACTTGGATATAAGGTGTTCCTATGTCAGAAATTGAAAAATCAAGTGCAGAACACATTTATATTATCAAGCTGGGGATGGGATTGAGAGAATGCATTTCTCACACAGCCTAAATCTGTTCTTCAAATTTCACATGTGCAATGTGCTTTCCCATCCAGGTGGAAGATAGTTCTGTATGAATTCTGCTCTTAGTGACCAGGAGTGGAGACATAAAAAGAACTGTTCAATGTCTCTGGTTAGGGATAAATGAAAGAGTCATTGGCAATAACTCCGTAGTAATAGCAGCAGTAAGTACTGAGAGTGATTTGAATCTCTTGATAGTGATATCAGGATGCCAGAATATTTATCAAGCCATTAGGAGAGGCTGTGCCTAGCTGATAAGATGACTACAACTGATGAAGTCCAGCTGAAGACTCTGATGATGCTGGGACAGATTTGCAGCCAAGAAGAGGGGAAGCAGGGAGCACTGTCCTTAAGATGCTCATCTGCCGTTCATCAGCAAATTATACAATCTCCTGCCTGGGGCAAGCTTGTGAAGTCTTTAATAAGCAAAGTTAGGGAACGTCCTGATGTATACCTTCTTCATGGCTGAGGAGCCAGGAACAGAATGCCCTGCTCGGAAACTGTTTCATTGAGTTGGTGGCAGAGGGGAGAAAGCTGGGAAAAATAGGGAGAAAATCAGCTCCAAGAGTGATTAATCCAGGGCCTAATTTTAAACCATTCCTATATCAAGCTGCCAAACTTGTGATGTTTCTGTCTTTAGAAGATGAAATTGCACAATTTATATCATGTAATGTTTCTTAGTGTCATCAAATCCAAAGAACGCTCCGTCATTTTGACTGGAACTAGATTAGGAACAGATTTTTTGCTATAATCATCTGTAAGCAACATGAATGAGGAAGGATTTCTCTCTGCTTTTCTGATGTTGAATCAGTACATGTGCTGTATCATGGATAAAATCAGATGCTAGCACTTGAGTTGAGAAATGTTTTTCTTTGAGAGGCTTTTGTTAGTCCAGGCTTTAATAACCATAGAAAGATTTAGTATGTATTTTGCCACAATTGCTTATCATCTGCCCAGGTAAAGAACCAAATTAATGTTGCTATTTGTTTTTCTTTCTTGTTTTGCTATGGAACTTTCTCTCTGCTGGTGATAGGAGGCCTCTGGAACATGAAAACTGGTGTGGTCATCAGGTTGTACAAGTTCAAAATATGTTTTCTGAATTTCTGTGTTTCTTTCTGCGTAGAGGTGCAGAGAGCTCAGCATAAACAGACAAGCTTTTCCTTAAAGAAATTTAAAAAATTATAACCATAAAAGGATTTACAAATGAAAGGCTTTCTGCTGTTTACTTCCAGTGTACAGAAAACAGTAGAAAGAGGAAAAGAATGGAGAGCCAACTTGTTTTGCTGTTCACAATTAATTAAGTGTATAAATCCTTAACAATGAATAAACACTATTGACAGAGAAAAGTAAATACATCTTAATGTTTTCCTGGCTTTCAAAACAAAGAATATCAATAGCAAAATTGTGTTTTCAAATGTGTTTTGAATTTGTCAGTGTCTCTGACATTTATAAAGTACAGTGATGATTATGCAATTAAAGTTCTTTGCTTATTTTTCAATATTGCATTCTCAGTCCTCCAAATTTCCTTTGAGCTAGAGAGTGACTGAACAAAGCAGGAAGGCTTGCCAGAGAGTGGCCTGTTCCCATGCATGCCATGCTGTGCACCAGCAATGTGCTCGCCTTTGAACCCAAAGCTGAGCCAGCCCATGTGCATGCACTGAAGAGCATCCCTCCTCAGTGTACTTGGGATTTTGTTTCAATTACCACAAAAGGGCTAAGCGAGGAATAGAATATTTTTCTAAATTTGCCTTTCCTCTGTCTAAATATGAACTGTCAGACATTTCATAGCAAAGAGAGATGTTTTCCTGGGAGCTCACGTATCTGGTGTGACTGCAGATAAAGTACTGAACAGCATGTATAACCCTGGAACATTAGCACTGAATCCACAGGTAATGAATTTTGCTGTAGGCTGTTTATCAATTGTTGCTTTCACTCCTTGCTCTCAAGAGTGTGCTTTTCAGTCGTAAGCATCCTGCTCAGGATTACAGCACTGACACTCCAGCCTGGGAGGGTTGGAGCAGGCTTAGCTGTGTTGGTAACACAAGCCCTCAAGCCAACAAACTCTGCACAGAAAAAGGCACAACACTGAAGCTGTCTAGACTCCTTCATTCTTTCCATATAAAAATCTTAATTTGGGCCAGACCATAGGTAGAGATATATGTTTACCTCAAATTACTCATAAAATGCAGGTTACTATCATAAAGCTGAATACTGCATTAAATGGCTGTTGGTCAAAGTACATAAGCAGCCTGAGGGTTAGGAACAGGAATTCAAGTGTCCCCCTTACTGTCTGCTTGTCTCCAGGTTGATGTTTACTCTTGTATCCTCTGACTGCAAGGCAAATTGTCCTTTTGCTGGAGATGGGACATGTTGGTTTGGATCCTTTCTGATGAAAAGATTTGGACCTGAGTCTCCTCCATCTCCAAGAGGGGTAGTGGCAGTAGAGATAGAGGCAGGAGCTACTCTTTGGGCACTGTTTTGAACAAGGCCACTGTCCCCACACTTTCTGGACTCCAGCTTCACGAACATAAACTAGATGTGTCCTGAGCACATCTGCCTGCTTGATGTCTCCCAATTCCCAGTGGCAGGCTCATCACAGATGTCAAACTGGAGGGTAGTAGCAGGTGAAAGTGGTTCACAGTGTGTCTGCACACAGCTTGAACAACCGGAATTTTGTTGTAAGCCTTTACATCAGATATCCCAGTTTTTCTGTGAATTTATTCTATCTAGGTCAGTTGCTAAATTCAGATGGAAAATCATCAGCAGGTGATGGATTGAACATGAGTCTCCAGAGGCCCAGTCCAGGAGCCTCTGGACACCCTCTTCTGAAGGTGCCAGAGGTTTCATATCTAAAACAGATACCTTGAAAATTGTTCAGTTATTCAGATATTAAGAGATAGAGTAACTATTTCAAACCGAAGATTAGTCTGTGACTGGGTGCTGAATGAATGCTGCAGGAAAAGCCAGACAAGATTGCTAAAGGCAGTTCCTTTAGAAAAATAGCATGATTCCTCTGAAGGACGTGTAGGAGGTCCTAGAGAGAGTGTGGTTATGCCAAAAGAGCAGCCAAGTGTGTCACAGCCTGATCAACAGCAGATAGAAGCCACTCGAGGACAGAAGTACAAGATCTCTGTATCACATGAACGTCATCTTGGTCCTATCTCAGGAGGAAGGTGCAGCATGGGTCCTGTATCCATCCATTCTCTATTGTACGCAGTTGGTTTACCTTGAGCAAATATTGTTATAACAGAGCCAGCTGTCAGATTTGCATCTGTTGAACAGATACAAAACACTGATCTCAGTGGGAGGCAGGTACCTATTCTGCATAAGCACTTTTGCAAATCCCAAAAGGCATTTCTGCATCTTCAGGCACTTCAGTATCTTTGAAAATCTTGCCCTTTGTGCCTATCATTACCTCTCTACAAAACAGAAAGAAATCTGCCTCCCTAGGAAGTGAAGCAGAGTTAAATTTATTCATATTTGCTTTAAGCTTTGGAACTGCAGAGAAGATGTATTGCACAAAGGTTCACTTCTTCTTTGGCATATCATACAGTGAAACACCTGTGTGTTCAGTTATTGTCCATGCTGTCATTGGCCTCATTTAGAAAGACATATCCATGAATCAGAGGAAGGCAAGGTGCCACATTAATGAATGCTAGCTATAGAAAGATCACAGCACATAAGCTACACTGTTCTGTGATGGCCCAGCAGCTCTTTTATGAAGGACACAAGCAATAGGAACAGCTACAGCTACCCTCCTGTGCTTGCAGAAAGGAGGTAGAATACTACTACAGGTGCTCATTATGGTCATTGTGCAAGATGTTTGGTGAGATAAAGACAGCAAAGATGGCTAAATGTGCAGCAAAGATGTCAGTTTTGGTGTCTAAAAGAGCTCTCAGTTTTCCAAAGAGTTCCATGCTCCATATGCTGAGATTCTTCTGCAGTGGAAACTTCAATGGGACTTCCTGTTCTTCTTGGTCCAGAGGTCTTCTAGCCCTTACATTACTGTTGGCTTCTTTATATCTCACCTTGACTGTGTATTTTGTAGATTCAGAATCTGTCCCTGCACTCTTGATAACCTGAACAAAAGCAGAGTTGTATTTCTGCCTTGCAAAGGTTTTTTGCCCTAGTTTCTCTGTAGACTGCCTGGGGTGGCAGTTACCGCCTGACTTGCTTGCCCTCCTCTCAGATACATGAACTCACTCTTTCTGCCCAGTTACTGTTGGTCCCACACTGGGGTTTTTAGCCCCTTTCCTTTGTTAAAGCAACATCTATGCTGCTAGTGGAACTATCCTGACCTCCCTAGGAAACTCACCCTCAGCCTGACTGTGGCTTTGATCCCTGGCTCATACCAGCTTCCCAGGTCCTCTGTGAATATCTGTGAAGAGTACCCCTTTCCCAGGAGAAATTCAGGGGATAAAATCTCTTGCTTTCTGCTTCCTCTTTGCTTGTCTGCACAGACAATACCATGCTGTATGACTGTGATGGGTTTTCTTAACTATAATCTTCATTGGGCATTTAGGTTTTGAGGTTATTTTGGTTTGTTTAGCTGGGGAGGTTTAACTGGGGAGGTTCTTGACCTTTCCCAGTGCCAAATGTTGTAGAGAGCTATTCCAGTATTTTACCCTTTTCTTAAGCAGCAGGACAATGTGTCTTAGCTTTCAATAGTTGAGAGTTTCGATAGCTGAGAGGCAACTGAAAGACAATTAGATGACATGATTTGAAGCCAGGGTTCTTTGTTTTAGTGCCTGGCCAGCCTAGGCATTTTGGTGCCCTGCTTGTAACTATTCCATTTACTGCTATGAAGACAGAAATGTGATCAAAGGAATTAAAAAAGGAGGATCTGCAGAAAAGTTGTTTAAGCATTACTGAAACATTCATTGCTAGCAGCGCCAAAGGCTGCGAACTCTCTTAGTGTGTTAAAGCCTTTTAATAATTTGAGATCACATTATAATCTCCTTGTCCAGAATCCTTATAATTTATACATGGTTTAATGCTTGGAATAAAGTTAGAGTCTTAGTCTCTTTTTTACTCTTATGCCACAGTCAAGGATAATAATTTTAAATGCTGGAATGTGTAAAAGGCATTAATTGCACCAGTTGAAGTATTTTATTTTGAGTTAAAGTCACTCAAAACTTTAATATGACAGCTAAGATACAGAGCAATAATTCTAGCTGTGACTCAGAACAGGGAAAAATATCCTAACTTTGGTCTGAGTAAAAATGCTGCTCTCTCTGACTGACAAGGTTGCTTTTGTGCCATGCTGAGCCTTACCACTGGGAGCACCCAAGGAGCTGCTGGATCCCAGTTCAGGGGAAGCAGCTGATGGCCAGTGGGTGCTGGAGCTCACCCCGGCCTCAGCCCTGCATCTGAGCCACATGGGTGGGAGAGGAGAGGTTGCCCCACATCACCACCAGCACCCTGGAGCAGATAGGAGCTGCCTGCCTCGGTACTCTTAATCTGTTTTGAGGCAGTCGTGGAAATTAGCTTAGAACACTTCTGGCATTAACCAAAACATGTTACATTTCAGTGTACATAGATGTGTAAAGATGAAGCATTTGATAGAGTGGTTAAACAAGGAAAGCAACTGACCTGAGACAGCAGAAACCTCTGGGGAGAGAAGGGGCAACAACCGTATGAGTGACAACTGTGAGGTGAAAGTGGGTCAGATCTCCCTCCCAAGGAAGAGGGTACATTTCCACAGGTCTAGTTCAACTCCCAGGCCTGGTGGGTAGCAGTAGGTTTTGGTATAGTGTGTACTCCACAGTGATTCAGGGTATAAAATGAGCATGCTAACAGGAAAACATTGAATGAGCTGGGGGTTGAGAATTTAATCACATGCTGCTGAACCCTTGTGCTAGTTCACCTGGGGCCCCTTAGTCACCTTTGGGGATACAATGAAGCTATTTAGGTATGAAAGGCAAGCTGCCACATTAGTTCCACTTGAAGATACCTACGGAGTGTTCTGGGTGCCTGAACATATATGTCCCGCAGAACTGAGATGCCCTGTGGTCTCTTGCCCAATTGCAGAAGACTTTGGGTTTCCCACATACCTGTCAGCCCACCAGAAATCATCTGAAATGGCACTACTCACCTATGTTTAGTCATCTGAATATGTCCCTAATGCCACGTTGTGCTTTCAGCTATTTCAGCTTGTAACAGAAAGAGGGAAAATCTGCTCAGTTCTCCAAGCTTATTTCAGTAGGTCACTTCCACCTATTTTACAAACTCACAGTTAGCTGGTGGTCTTGTGGTTTGCACAGATTTTCCTAATTTTTTAATGTTTTGATTGGGAAGAAGTCAGACTTCAGAATTTTGTGCCTAAAGTTAATCTAGCATTATTTGGTTTCAGAATTAGGCTCCATTTGAAAGAACCTAACTTCTTCACCTCATAGGCCACGATCTCCACTGTGCCAAATATTTTGAAGGAGTGTTGGTCTTGGCAATGTGTTTGGAAAGTTGCAGGAATCAAGTTGAGCAGCATCACAGAGGTAACTTTTAGAGTTGTTTGACTTCCACTAAAGAAGTGCTACCAGAAGCTCTCCTTTCACTCTGACTCCTCTGGTGATATGGAAGGATACACAGACTTGATTAACCTGGTTTCAAAACCTGAAAGTCTTATAGCTCTGATCAAAAGCCTGCCAGCTTAAGTACTACAACTCTTGAAAAACAACCTTGCTGAGCTACACCCCTGCTACACCAGTAGTATCCATTTCTGAAGCTTTTTCTCATTGCTGGGGTCTGCTGCATACCTGACATAATGAACACCACCCCAAGGCTTCTCAGCACGAGTGACCCAGGCTCTGTCTGGCTGTGGCTCCATCAATCCATTCTCTCTGCCGTACCCCTTCATCTCTGTCTTCTCCGGCTCTGTGTCCAAGAAAACTCCTTTTGGCCACTCTGCTGCTTTTCTGCAAGAGCTTGTTAATGCCCATCTTGGTCAAACTTTTCTGCCACTTGCCTAGTTTCAGCCCTCCCTGGTGCAAAAGTTGCTGTTCAGGGTATTTTACAGCCCCAACCCAGGGAGAGAATCTACCTTTTCAGGAAGCTTCTACTGAACTACTTCTGTTACTTCTTCATTCTTTCCATCTCCTTTCCACACCCATTGCCACTTACAGCACCCATTCAGCTGTCTCAGATTAGAAAAATATGGCAACAAGGTTCCCTTATTTGATTTAAATACTAAACAACTTGCACATGATATAGGTTTTAGAGAAGAGGATTTTAACGTGATGATGAACTATAAGGCACAGCCATGGGTCACCATCTCTATCCCTAGAGTAAAATTTGCGTAGTGTAACTGGCAAGCCTAATACACTTGTATATACAGATCAGGCAAGGAATTAATTGCCAGATAATATAAGAGAGAAAAGCTTAGAAAATGGACTAGAGCCTATGCTGTGAGGATCTTGGATTCTGGGTGTCCACCCTGATTTTCCTCAGAAGGCTTTGATATTCCAGAAAGTAGTGGACATCTGATTTCTGAAAGTCAGAATCATTAGCCAGTTAAGGAAATCTAGACCTAAAAACTGGAGCTGCATTCATGTATATTCATTATACGTATACATCCAGAATATATATTAGTTTTGAATGAAGGCATATAAACCCTCAAGTTTCAGTCCATTAAGTTAGAAATTACCAGAGGTCATGAATAAATTTTGTCAATGAACGGGTTTAAATTTCAGTGACTGCTTAAGGAAAAATTGTATTTTTGTCTTGCTTTAATTGCCATAGGCTACAGTTTCAGAGGGAAGAATGACTGGCTAAGCAGTCAGCAAAAAGAATGATACCATGATATATTGTGCTATTTTCTATAGCTTGGATTCTCTTCCATATTGCTCTGTCTTATCCAGGTCTTACTACAAACTCCAATCTGTCTGCAGCCTGGCTGTTATTCCTGCTAAGATCAATACCTCCTGGTTGGTTGTAGGTATTTAATTGTCCCCAAATGCGTAATGTACAGACTGGAGCTTTACTGTATGTATAACACTGAGGATAAAGGGTCTGTGACCAAATCTTTCTCTGAGCAAAAGTCACTTAACACATTTTTGCATTACAAAATATCCCACTGTGAGATCTCACTAGAACCAGATGTTCATAGCATAAAGCATACGGCAAGAGGATGCAGATCCATTTTTCTTAAATCCTCTTGAAAAGTCATTGTATCATAGCCCAAATTCTGCTGAAATTCATGCTTATAATCCCCAAAGCCTTTTCTCACTAAAAAAAAAAAAGCACATATCTGTTTTCATTGCTTGTGAATCACTTCCACATCCATTGATTTCCAACGGTTTGCAAAGAAAGCAGCTGAAAAGAGAATTTGACCCACAGCATACAAGGTGTGCGTGAAGCTTGAATGAATGGAACATGTGTGATGAATTACTGAATGAGTGTTTGTCCCAGAGAAACAGAGACAATGGCCAAATAAAAGTCAGCCTTTGTGTGTTCCATAAGTATTTAATCTCAACCTGAAGAGATAGAAATTTTCAAACAATATGTATGCTGTTTATCATATTGTGCCATCTCATATTATACAATGCCTGTTGGTGCATGACAGCTGCCTAATCTGTTTATGTAGTTGGGCTTAATCAGGTGAGTTTGTTCTTATTGTGTGGATTAGGGTGTCTGACAGCAGACTTCTTTTTAAATTGAAAGTGTCTACCAATACGGACAAGAGCAGGGCCTTAAAAAACACTGTAATCCAATGCCTCAGGCTAATGAAGGCTGAACCAGTACTTCAGTCGTTCATTTAACTCCCTCCAACCCGTAGATACTGCATTTAGCAAAGGGGTTAATTGCTACATTCCCCCGGTGCAAACAAAGCCTGGCTGGCTGGTCAGATATGTGTCCTTCATGGCAACGAGGCAAAGACCCATCACTGGGAGAAGCATTTTGAAGAGCGTGGCAGGTCGGTATCCAGGGACAGTAGCAATGAGTGGGATGGGGACTTCTTGTACTCATCTGCTGCTTGCTCTTTTGCTCAGCAGCAGCGTGAAGCTGAGGTGTTGCTTCTTTAATGGCCCACAGTCAAGTTTCCAGTGGTCACTGCAGATCTGGCACTGCTGCTAGCATTACTCTGAAGCATGTGGAGGGAGTGCAAGAGTTCACAAGTTACCCTTCAGATCTTTCTGTATGAGATAGTCATAATTTGCCATCCTTAGGTACAATCCAAGCTATAGTATGTAGAAATGCTAGTATTTCTCGACTTCATTTGGACTTGCCCATAATAGGAAAATTGCCAATCACAGTAATCTCCCCGATTCTTTGTTCACTTTGCTCTTGATTTGGCATCTTCAAGGCAATTGCATTCTTTAAAAAAATATTGGAGGTTGGAAATACTTTCAACAGCATTTTAAATATGTAGGAAATGGCAAACTGGGCAGCACTTCCGTGTCTTGGTTTTCAATAAAGTCCAAATATATGAATCATGCTACAAAACAAATACAACATGGCAGCCTGTGCTGAGGAAAATAAAATACAGATTTGGCTTGTATGTTTTGAACTAATAAATTGCATTTTTAGTTCTTATTTGTCTCTTTTATTTAAAAAGACATGTTGCCCTACTGAATTTTCATGTTCATAAAGAGCTAGTAGTATGTAGCCACAATAACAGGAAACTTTGAAATATATGAAAAGCTCATCCAAACAGAAGACAGAAGAAAATCTGTAAAATCATGGCAGCAATTAGTAATGTTCTTTAAGATTTTTGAATGAGAAATATATGTCTGGTAGGTATTACATTGGTTTACATTTGATTCTTAACAGTTTAGTAAAACAAAAGTACCCAAGTACTTAAAGCAGTCGCATTTTGTTTGCAATCCAGAACCATTTTTTCCCCCATTTTCATCAAGCCATAGGCCCTTGAAACAGGTTATATAATATTGATATATAATTCTTTATGCAATTGGACATTCTCTGTGATCCTCTGAAAGCATTTCTTGTCTACTGATGACTGAACTCTCACCATACCTGTTTTTGAGAAATTTTTTGCCATTTTGGAGATGAGTGACCGGAAAACAGAGGTTGTACTAGGAATGCTTTACTGGTATAGGAGTACACTGTGGGAATGAAGTACACTTAATCTGTACAGGTTTGCTTTGTACTGGTATAATAAAATCATTTCACTCTTCAAATGAAACAAGCTGTACTAGTAAAAGCACAATTTTCCTAATGTGACTGCAGGCTTAAATTCTCCTGGACAGGGTTTCTAATCTAAATTGAGATCTTGTCAGAGCAGATTCTTAGGATTTTCTACCTTTGTCTAGACTTTATGGGTGGATGCCTCTCAGCCCTCTGGCGCAGCTGAGCATGGCAGCAGCTCTGGCCACGCCGTTGCAGAGTCAGACATTCAGAAGTGTATCCTGTAAAAGCCAAGCCATGCAATGAAAAGCAGTTCCTATTGAGTTCCCTCAGCAATAATAGCATAGCCTCTTTTCACTAGGGCAGCTGTGACACTGTGAAGCATTTCTGGGATTGCAGCATGTTTCTATGCATCATATGGTACATACGTTGGATGTGAAGCTTTCAGTGCAGGGAAGTCTCATAGTCTACATCATAGTCTACATTATATGCATATATATATATATGTATCAAATGTAGGCCATGCTCACATAATGGCTGATACTTCCCGTAGTGTCAGATAGATATCGTTCATGAACAAGTCAGTGATTTTCATACAGCCTGCTTAGGTACGGATTTCCATACAGCAAACATCTGATTTGAAAGGCACCTGGTAAATTTCTGTCTAGAAATTCAAAGCAAATACGAAGAAATCCTCAGAATTTCTAGACAGAAAGATTTTAGAAAATCCATAAAATCCATATGGTAGCATTAGTCTTCAGTAATATGAATATGCAATAAATGAATTCTGAAGCAACTCTTCTAGGCTAAATCCTACTTTCTTTCTTTTCCATTGCATTGGTACTCGTGGAAATGCATTTATCTGTTTTTAACCTTAGTTTGTGTAGCAATTCTTTTAGTGATCAGACATTAATTAGAGTCAGAAAATTTTTTAATCTGAGTTTGTAATTCCATGAGGTTGAAGGGAGTCAAGCAGAAAACGTACCCTTAAATGGAAAACAATTACTTTTAATATGGAAAACTGAGCCTCTTCTTTACCTAATGCTAGTGAAAGACCAGAAATAAATCACATAAAACCTAGTATAAGCTGGGGAGCCAAATGTTAGGCAGCTTGTTTAACTGAGTTCAGATGGGATTAAATCACTGTTAACCATGGAAAAATGCTATGAGGAATGGGTTTATCATGTTTTCACACTTGCCAGCTTAATTTAGAAGTATGTAAAATCAATGAGAACTTTCAGGACAAGTTGCATGTGAACCATTATCTGCTACATTTTATGTCTTTCTCCCACCTACAAATGCACACCAGATCAGGAATGCGTGTCCTCCTGAAAGTGGTCTTGTGTGCTTTACATGGCGGGTCAAGGGAATGCTCCTGCCACAGGTCAAGGGAATGCTCCTGCCAAAAGGATTTCACCAGCTAGATGAGCACATACCTTTGGTTGGGACTCACTAGCTCCATAACCCCTTGTCTGAGGACTATGTTACTCAAGAGAAAAACCCTGTCTTGTCCAAAAGAAGGAAGGAATTTGCTCCTAAAACAAGTACTGGCACATTCCTCTGAACCTGTAAATATGCCTTCCAAAACAGATTATTCTGAAGGTGAATTTACTATTACCAATAAGCTCCTCCGTGACTTGGAATAGCTTTTTTAAGAAGGAAGAAGTACTTTTTTTGTGGTTGTATTTGCCAATGTGTTTTCTGGGGTGGCTGCATCCTCACTGAATGGAAGGAAGAAGTTCTCAGAAAAATGCTTTAAAATGTGGATGCATAAAGTTACTTTAACTAAAGGTATTTTGGGAAGCAAGCTTGAAAACAGGACCTTTAGTTCTTTGGTCATCTACACACAGGTCTGTTGGGAAGCTTAATTAATACCCTTCAAGAATGATACTACAGAAATGCAGCATTTTGCCATCTCTAATTCTCTTATTCCCTGAAGAATAATCTGCACACAAGTTTAAGAGATAATGGCTGAACACATCTTTAACCATACACATGCTGTGCCTTTAGGGTCGTATCTGTATAAAATATGATGTGCAGCATGCAAACCTCCATAGGGAATGTTCTTAAAGAAGATGTCCTCCATGTCCCCATCTAACAAGAGGGAAGAATAATAGGCATCTTCCTACCTTCTCCTCTCCATCAGGATCAGGCCAGCGAACAGTTGTACTGGAATCGCTGAAGGAGAGGGCCATATGTTGTTTCCTCTGTACACTTTATCTCCCTAGAGACCCTTGGTCTTCTCATCTTACCAAAAATATTGGCTCCATGTGAGCCAAATGTACCATCTGTATTTTGGTAGTACACACTTTGCGCAACCCTACATACGAGTGGAGAAGTGGGCCTAAAAAACTTGGAGAACTGATTATCTAAGGCTTGATTTTTTTCTGAAACAAAAACATGGGGGTTTCTGTTGCTTAATTTGTTTTAAACAAGATAACTAACACAAAGTTACTTATTGCCTGTAACTTCTCTGCTTGCGGTCTTCTCCAAATTACCCCTCAGTAAAATAACAGTCCTTCCCTAGGGCCTTTCCCAGGTGGAAAGCTCTGGAGTAAGAACCAGAGAAAAAAGCTGTGCGCTGAATGACAGGAGACACTTATCCCCTCAGCAATGCTGAGTTACAGAGGCACAAATAGCACTGTTTGCAGTGACTGTAAGAGACTTCCTAAGAAATTTCTGACGGCAAAGGAGAGATCAGCCTTAGGGTATTAGTTTCTTGTCTCCACTATGGTTTTATAATAGACAGCTAACATTAGCTTTACCTTCCAGAGGTAAAACACCCTCAATTTGTGTCAGGGAAGACATGGTTTAAACAAGATCAGGGGGCATATCCCATGTTTATCTCTGTTTTTGTGTTGGGCTTTGCTTCTCCAAGAGATCCTGGAAAGTAACAGTTTCCATAGTATGGGAAGGTACTGAAAAAGAGGGATGCAGCTGAGAGAAATGCTACAAGTAAATAAATACCACCAGGATAATTTATTTCTCTTTCTTTTGGCTTAAAGGAGTTACTGTTTTGCAATCAAGCCCAGAGAGATTGAACTTCCCTTGGTATCCTGCAAAAAGCCTTCTAATGTCACTTGATATTTATTACTCTGCTGTTTAGCTGGTGATACCCCCTCTTTATCTTCATATTTTTGAATTAGTTTACATTCTGGAGATGTTAAAATAAGCACAGCTTTGTGATTTTTGGACCAAGAAAGCAGAGGCCAAGGGTCATTGTGAAAAATGGTATGTGATTAGAAACTGATTTTGCCACATGATCACTAGCTACATGGGAGTCACAAAAGGTGAGGAAAAGCAGTATTTTAGGCATAACCCAGCATTCCTGCTGTACCCACCTCACTCACTGACCTGAGGAAGAGACTTGGACACACAGGGAGTCAGAGCACAGCTCTCAGGATCAAGTGAGGGTCTCTAACATACATACGTGTTTAAAAAGGCTAAAGAGGCCAATAGGTGCCCACATGCCTCTAAACATTCTATTAGGTGCTTTAAATACATCAAAATAGTGTTACCATATGACCATATGCCGATGTTTCATTTGTATGTATACACACTTGAGTTAGTTACCAGGTCTTCTTTTATAATAAGTACAGAAAAAATAGGCACTTTTAAACACAACAAATTTGAAATTACAATAGCTGTTTAGTAAGGAGCAGATCTTATAAAAGTGTGTGTTTCTCACCACCAATTCTGCTGGGAACTCAGGGGCATGAGCTGAGGTACAGCTGTCTACACTACAGGCAAATCGAGATGCATAGAATGAATCCTACATGTGAAGACTTGCTTATCATTTCTTTGTGGTTTTCTGTATATAAAATTTACTTGTGTCTTGAAGGTTAGCTTTGGGGAGCAGGGCATATACAGCATGTAGACATTCTGGTGGAAGACAATGATTCAGCAGAGGATCTGAACACCACTCTGGCATTTCTCTTAAACCTTCTGTCTGGCTGTGTTCAGATTGGGCTTTGACTGTGGACTCTTCTGAGCAGGGAGATCCAGCCACTTTCTTTCTCAGAAACCTACACTTAAAGTAGTTTCTTGCTCTTCAGCTGACTCCAAATATTCCTGCACTTCAAAGCATCTCTTTATTCACCTCAGCATTTCACATGTTGATGTGTTATTATTACCACATTCAATGGAATAATTCATTATGAAGATATGCCAGTCCGTATGTACCATACAGACAAATATGTTAGTGATTCTTTGTCTCACAGTAGTTCTAAGAGCCCTCTAATACACTCGGTTATTTGAAGAACAAATATTGCCTGTATGTGTGGAAGAGAAAATGGAGAGAGTATGCAAAAACTCCTACTCGCATGCAAGTTTGTCCTCAAAGGATAATAGTGGGACATCCACAATATGTGGTCTATTTTTCTTATAGATGCAGGATTAAAGTCCTGAGGACTGAAAAACGCACTGAATGTTTGCTCCATATTCCCTTACCACGCTCACATGAAGATCCTGATGCGATAGGAACAGGCCATACTTCCTCCAGCAGCCTACAGGACCACGGCCAAGTGTGGGAGCGCTCTGATCTGTTTTTTAAATGAAGTCTAAATGAGACATTTTTGGAAATAATCCAATGGCTATTAGAACAACTGAAAGAGAAGAAAAACCATCCCCATTCCCAAAACTTTCTGCAGGACTTCTGGGACTAGATCTCAAAACAGTAATATTTTTTGCAGTAGAAGTTCAGATGGATGTCCTGCTCAAATTCCAGTTCAAATAATTACATTTTATTGATTTGCAGTTACCTCCTTTTTCTGTTGTATAATGTATCCCATACCACTGGGCTGGATGGCTGGATGTAGTTTTTCCTGTCTACGCATATTTTAAATCAAATCTGATTTCATGTTGCCTGCACCACTGACTTCCAGTGAACTTTTAAGTGAGTGCCTCTGCACATATGTTTGTGGAGTGTAATTTCTCCATATAATTTGAGTAGTCTAAGGCAGACTATTTTTATGGCTCCTGTTGTCATGATAGCTGGATGCTGAATGTTGATTTGCTTAGATTTTGATCTCATGTGAGGCTTTGCACACTCTTGCCTTGTATTTGAAAACATAATAAAGTGAAAAATCGCTCAAAGCAGTGGTTTCCCAGACACTGTTGCTAGGTAATCCACCAAAGCTGAATGAATTCTTAAACTCCTTGGGCTCCAGGCACCTGACTAATACCACCCCACCAGTAACCGCATGTTCAAGTGAAAAGGGAGCATCACTGATTTTCCTGTTGATTCTTAGTTTTGCATCCTTGCAAACTGAGATGGGCACCAGCCGTCCTGGTTTAAGCTTTTTCTCAGAAACTGGGCATGGCATTTACAAATACTATCAAGCTGAGATGAATTATATAGGTAGAAAATCAGCATATTTAAACCATGTCAATTGTCCTCACTAATTCTTCTGGTAGCTCTGTATGTGACAATGGTTATGTCAAAAAACAAATACATGCACTTATATGAATCAATGTTCACTCAAAGGTGCTCATGAATGCTAGAAAAACTGAAAGCCTATGTTGGTAGAAATAGAATGAAATAATTTGATTTTAAAAACAGCAGTTGGATAAAGGTACAGATTCTCTGGAAAGTCAATTTAATCACAATTTAGCTTAGAATTGGTTAATTGTGGGTTTTAACATATATTATTACCCTTGGATATCTTTTAGATAAAACTTAGTTTCCCCGTTTTTGGCTTCACAAATATGTCTGTTCTTCATGAGGCTTGAGTCAGGACAGACTGACCCTGCAGCAAATGGCCAGATAACATGTACATTAGCTCTTGCAAGCAGAACAGTGAGCATGTATGCAAGAACATTTTGTGTGAATGTGGTATAGTGGAATAAAAACCAGATACAGCCAGTAAATCTACTTTTTTTGTGGCTTCTCTTTACATCCTTGCTGCTAGGAGGCTACCAAGGTATTGTAAACCTGTTGCTTCATTTGCACTGCCAAAATTCCTCTGGAAAAGGAGGAAAGTTCTAGTTTCCTTATCTCTTGACAAGCTAAAAATTCTCCTGTGATACTCCCAACCTTATTTAGAACATTCTCTCACATATGAAATACAGCTCCCTATCATTTTCTACGCCAGGTCCACACCTCTGCTGTAGTGAATATCTCATCTTGCTTACTGAGCAGAGACCAGTTGAGGCCAGCCTTCTGAAGGTGTCTCCTTTTCTCCTGCCCCTTGGGAGAGGCACACTGAGGCCTCCTGGCTTTCTGAAGAAAAACTCCAGCCACCATTTCTGATGTCAGGCCAGCAAATTCCCAGCAGTGTCATAGAGGGACAGTTACCTCACCATGAAATAATCTGTGATTGTGTAATTAAAGGCTGTCTTAATGTACACACACCAAAGAGACCAGATTATGCTTGTACTGCCAGCTTTCATATTCACTCTGAATTACTGACATTTCATTCTTAATAACAGTCCTTTAACTTTGATTCCATGTATGATTTCATGAGATTTGTAAAAGCTGAATTTGGAAAAACCGAGACTGAACCATCCCATCATCTGAGACCTTCACTGCCCCATGTGAATTATTGAGAGTGCTACTAATGATGATAAAAGTTTCAAAAGAAACTTGCCAAGATATTTGATGAAGCCAATTTTATATTTTTTTGCTGGTTTCACATAGAATCTACACATGGGTCTGCAACTAAAGCTCACCCTTCAGCTATGGTGGGAAACTGCTTGCATTGCTCCATTGCCTGTCTGGCTCCTGAGAGCCCAGTAAGTGAGGTAATGCTACATTCTGAGCCTGAATGGTGAGGCATTCTCCTGCAGGCCCAGTTTCCAGTCCTCGCGGTAAGGTGGTAAAGTGCGGCTTACATTTAGGATAATGAGACTATCCAAAGTAAAAGTTTGACACAATTGTGCTTTACATGGGCAAGAGTAACTTTTTCTTCACCCTCATCCTTGAAAATGGGTCAGGAAGAGTGACAAAGATTTTTGGAAACGCTGGAGCCTGAGGCTAATACATGGCAAGGCAAATTTTAGCCCAACCAGCTCAAGTCTGACATTTAAAAACAATGTCCCTATAACAGTAGGTGTCCTGATAATATATTGAATTTAGAGGTTCATCATTATCAGGCACCAGTCTAGGGCAATGTAGCAATGTAGACAAAAACAAATATGGATAACTTCCCTGATGACCAGCGAATGAGCATCACTGGTGCAAAAGCTTTTTGCTGGTGAGGCAGACCTTCGCAGGCAGTCCCTCTGGAGACAGATGTCATCGTTGCCACTACCAGCTCTCACATTACAGCCACTATGAGGGTCTCAGGCCAACCAAAACAAATCTATAAACATGTCTGAGCTGTTGAGTGAGACTCTCATTGCTCCTGAATGTTTTAACTAGAAAAAGAAGGAGGCTATCAAGGTAGGATGGACTGCATGTGTGGTCCCTTTCAACACAAAAATATTACAGCCTTAGGACTTCTTTCTAAATGCGTTCAGAGAAGAGAGAGAGAAGAAGAGGTGCAGGGTGGGATTTAGGGACATTTCATATAGCACACAGGTTTTGGTCCTCAGCAGTAGGGCTCTCAGTGGCAGATTTGAAAAGCAGAAGCTGCAGTCAACAATTAGTTCTCAATGAGGTCACTTATCTACCCCTTAGATTACCCTGAAAACAGAGACGTGAAGGTGGTCTTACTGACTCAGCAGTAGCACTTGCAGGCACAGCTAAGCATATTTTTGGGCTAGGCTCTTCCACAATCCACTGTAGATCTCATCCAAATGAAAAAGGAGCCGTACTGAGCCAGCCCTGTGTCTCCACTAACAGGACCCTCAGAAATTTGGAAGCAATGGTACTGAGCCACCTCTCTAGATTTCTGTGAGGGCTTGTTTGCTCAGTGCCATGAACTGACACGGAGACGCTGGAAGTCTGTTGCTGTTACTGATGACAAGTCCTCTTTCCCCATAGGTGCAGAGCTGGGAGCACACCTTAGAAATATTTGGGTTATTGAGACCCAAGTCAGCACCAGACACAGTGCTGAGGTGCTTTGCTGTTTTTCTAACAAACCTGGGATGCACTGTTATCTCAGCTTCTGCAAAGTCTGCTTGCAGCAGGTCCTGCAGGAAGCAAAGCAGCTTTTGAAGTCCGCAAAGGACTGTGAGTAATCAGAAGCCTTCCTAAGCAGTGTGACACTCATTCGGTGAGTAGCTGGAGAAATACTCTTTGTGCAGGCAAGCACCAGGGCAAGATCCAGCTCACTTAATTTTAGTTATCTGCAATTTAGGTGTCTAGTCTAAGCAAATTATCTAGTCTCTCTGGATGGAGCTTATATGGAGATACACATCTTTAGGGAGTTATTCATCCCACCTACTGTAAAAGCCTATATTGAAATTGGATTATGAGTACTGTGAAAGACTGTCTTTCTCCATTTTTTATCAAGGAATTCTTATGAAAATTTACATTAGTCACATACCTGGTAGATAGCTGATGTTAATGAATCCCATTCAAGTGTTTCAAGCAAATTATTCTTATTTCTTGTACAGAGATCTCCTGGGTGGTTATATGCTTACTGCCAGATTTCTTCATGTTGCTTATCCAGTATTAAATAATGATTTTTCTCTTTTTCTTCAGGTATAAGTCTTCTCAGTGTTTCAGTGCCTGGAGAAGACAGGCCTTTAAAATAGGTTGTTAACTAGAGGATGGTCCTGAAAGAGACTGGTGTGAAATTCTTGTCTCTGGAAATAGCAGAAAAAGATTCTTTTTTTTCTTAAAGAGCACTTAACAGAGATGCAGTTCAGGAAAAGAAATTTGAAATATCTCAGGCTATGGCAATCAAGAACACCAAGAGCTGTTTTGTATGAATTGACTTAGGGATTTTGCCTGAAATGTAAGAACTGAAGCATTCATGATATTTTCTTGGACAATTTTGCTTAAAGTAAGGAAATTTTCAGGTGTACATAGGTGCATTTTCTAATCAAGGAGCAAAAATAATGATAAAACCATCTTACTGCATGCTATAGGCCATCCTCAGCAGCAACATCTCCATAAACATAAAAAAAGCCTAAACCCCCAACAAAATAAAACAAACAAACAAAAAAAATAAAGAGAAAAACTATGGAAAAACCAACAGAACAGCAAATGACATAATTTTAAAGCAGTCTGTGAAAGAGGAAAGCTCTATTAACAATTTATTCATTAAGCTGTTTTCTATTGTTATTCCACTTTCTTTTATCTAATTCTCAACTTTTAGATCTCAATTTTTTGGAAGCTTGGTATTCATTTCTGACCAAATAGTGATTTATTGCCTGATTTATTGTCTGAATTCTACTGCTAAATCATGACTTTTTACAGACGTTATTTTTTTCCTAAATGTAGAGGCTGAAAGCCAAACATTATTCAGATGTAGACTCCAGATAAGCCTGAAGGCCAGAACACACACATTGGGGATTTCAGTCCAATGTGTTAAAATGGGGATTTTTTGAGAAGGGATATGAATTTGGACTTTGGACAGTTGATTCAGGCAATAGATTCAGGCTTCTGCCTTTTCTTCAGGATTACTGTAAATAAAATTGCAGTTAATTAACCTATTTAGAATGCTGGTCTATGCTTACAAGTGATGATGAACAGGATTAATATTCAGAAAGAAAACAGAGACCAGTGCCAGATCCTTTCAATTATAATAATTGCAGTGAGACCAAAAATGTAAGCTCAAACTAAATACCATCTTCTCACAGTGTTTGCTGTATGGGTCACATTGAGCAGAACCAAGACCTCAAAGGGGAGGAAAATATTTTCCAGCCTCCCAGAGGACCAGCTTGGTATTTTGTCAAAATGTGGAACACAAACACTGTTACCTCCAGGATAATCTGTTATCTGGAATAGATCTTTTAATGGCTGGGTTTGTGTACTTTCTATCTGGTAGTCAAGTTAACCGGCCATAAATAACACTGAAAAGAGACCAGAACAGTAGCTTAGATTACTGGCAGGAGGGTTCGCTGACAGCCCTGACTTTAACATAAGTCTCTTGAAATCAGTTACCTATCACAGATGCTATTCAAATAATTAAGTGTTATGGGAAAAGTTCTCAGATAATATAACCCTATCTTAAATTAATGAAGGCAGACCAGTATAGTTCATTTGAAGTCTTGATCTCACACTTATTTTCTTTCTCAAACCAATATACTTTTGAACTAAAGAAGAAAAAAAAAGAAAAGCTGATTTGCTTTATATATTAAACATAAGGAAACTAATTGCTCTCCCAGTACCTGTACTTCACTAATGGTGAAACACAGGTAACTGGCAAGACTTCAGGGCCTCCTGGCTATCTGCCTGTCATTCTGCTATCAGTCTGGAAGGGCACAAATCTCCTTTGTGGCTCAGTATTATATGTAACCACCTATGCAGCTGTTAAGTAATCTTAGGTGTCCAAAATGGCAAAAGGTGCCAAAGTTTAAGCACTATGTGATTCTTAAAATAAGCAATGCTTTTAAATCATACTGGGAAGATAATGATAGGCAGCAAACTCCCATTATCTGATTCACACAGATGTATCAAAGTCTCCAACCTTGCTGTGCAACTTTATGTGATGCTGTATTTTTATGCTTATTTGTGCCTGATGTTTAATCCTGAAAGGTTTGAAAGAAGGAGCTGCCTTCTATTCTTGGTGCTGGCTTTAGACACAGGAGCTGGAAACTTAAAAATTCAATTAGCAGAAGAAAAGACAAAAACATGGAGAGGATACAGATTTTTTTGTGTCAGCCTACAACTAAAGCTATACATATATATATATGAAATATACAATCAGCAAAAATTATAATGTTGCTTTGCTCTCTAATTAAAAATCTTCCCGCCATACAGAGGAGAGCAACTAAAGTGAAACTTACTGGGAGTCTAAGGCCACGAGAGCTGTAACAGAAATCTCATCCAAGCCCCTGCACAGCACAGGAATCCTGCCATCAAGGCTGATTCTGTTTGAATCTGTTCTAGAAAGGCATACGCCTTGTTTGAAAGCCTTCAAATGAAGGACAATCCACAGCAAGCTGTTTCAATAGTTAATTGCATGCACTGTTAAAAAACTAGTGCTTTATTTCCAGTCTTATTCCTTCCTTTTTTCTTTAAAGGAAGAGATTAGAAAAGAGAACGATTCATCTGTGGATCTCATCAGACTTGTTCTACATTGTTCACATGTATTCCCTCCTGTAACTGCTCCTGTTTCCTCACCAGCTCAGAAACGATCTGCGGCCTTAGACAAGTCCCCCACACAGAGACAATACTCTTATCTTTCCACTTTCAGCAGTATTAAATGAATGATAATGTCTTTCCACAGGATGAAGGTGCAAGCAGAACCACCTCACTGAGAAGAAAGCATTTTCAAACAGCTGGCAGCATATTCTGTACTATTCAAGTTCCTCCAACTTGCCTATCACCATATATATGAGCACCTTTCACAGCAAAATCAGTACCAATAAACAAAAGTTCCCTTTCCATACCCTTGTGCAAGCAGTGTGAATTGCTGATGGATTAGGAGCTGCCTCATGGGACATGGAGGCAGAGAAGAAAACATTGAGTGTAGAGTTGAAAGAGACAGTATTTGCCAAGAGGCTAAGTTGCTTCAAGTGTAAATTTCTGTGTCTTGGGGTAGCTGCTAAGAACAGCCTGTTTTCCACATGCACAATATAGGCAGTGCAGGTAGTCACCATGCTGGCCAAGGAGCACAGGTTTAATGAATAAGCACTTTGTTTGGACCCTTCACTGCCAGGTGTGATTACTAGACTAGCAGATGCCACAAAGTCTTCCAAGTGCGGAAATTACACAGACCTTCAAGGAGACAAGGCAGTGAGATTTTGGTTTGGAATGGTTATCAGTTCCCAGTCTCTCAGGTAGGCTGAAAAGATGGAAAACAGTCTTGTGGTTCACTCTGTAAGAAAATTACTCTTCCTTAGCATTCTACAAGCTCAGAAAGGCTCCTAGGATGTCCACAGACAAGCCTTACCAAGGGAAGACACCACTTCTAAACTAAAGGGAAAAAGGAGATACTGGCTGATGTGCTTTGCTTGCAGTTTAACACAAAATTCCTTCTCTACATCTCTCCTGGTCTTGTCAAGTTACTTAAATGTCTATGTTCAATTTCCAATAACTTTGTTAATAGGCAGCTACAATGAAACTTGCTCACTCTTTAGTGCATAGTGAAAGCAATACAGATACAGCGGTATGTAATGCTTTCCCACAACAGAAAGGTAGCATTTTGTACATGCTTTGGATGTAAGTAACTAACTACTTAGCATGTGGAACAAGACTAAACCAAGATTGCAGCAAAGCCTCACCTGTAAGGAGGCAGTTAACAATACGTTTCTTCTGTAATGAAGTCAAATTAAGAGGTTCCCATGGGTTATTTTAATCATTGCAGCAATCTGGTTTACAGCATGGATCCACAAAGAGCTACATTGGCACAAATGAGGGAGCAATAGCACAGAGGTGAGAGGGAGTAGCCAGAGGGTGGAGAGGCAAGAAATTGTTAGACTGACTTTGTCACCTGTATCCTGGAACTTAGAAACTTTCAGAAAAATATGTAGACTTCCCATCCCTGGTAGCTGTAAAATTGAGACTGCGTGTCTGTTTAATGGGCTGTGCGCCAGTTCAGCCACGAGTTATTGAATGGGAATTGCTGGAAGAGGTTGTGAATATGTGTCAGGAGATCAGACTGCCTTTGTGGTTCCTGCCCCTCAAATCTATGAACTCTCATTAGGGCTCCTCAAGTCTTAATTCAGCCAGCCAGTATTTCTCAGTAAGAACAGGAGGAAGGACAATGCTTTTAATACTCAGTACAAATTGCATTGTTTATCTATCTGTCAGTAGTATATCTCTGTGTTCAGCGGGGCTTGGGAGCCTACTGCAGAATAGCTAAGCAACATCAGTTGTTTGACCAAAGGCCTGTTCAGTCAAGCGTTTCACCGCTCATCTGTCATTGGGGTTGCCAGTAATAACAATTAGCTTGACTTAATTGTGTATTTTAACAGCTGCTTAATATTACCCAGATCTTTCCTTCACCCATAATGTAAGATACCTTTCTGCTGAATGTGGTTTTAATTAAGGCTCTGTTCACAACTTTTCACAAGCTGTTGAAAAATTCATGTCCTGTAAGAAAAGTGATGATGCAGTAAATGCTACTGGGGCAGAGACTAACTTTTTTATTAGACGAGCATTGAGCCCTTATGAATTCATGGCTCTAGATTAACTGATGTGGGTGTCAAAGGAAAGATGGAATAGATTTAGCAACTGCAATAACATAAAAGGTGTAAAATATGCTGGGGCTGATACCAGAGAGATTGTGTGTTGGGAGGGAGTGTGCCCTTAAAATGGTGGCAAGCTGTAATCAATTGCAGAGCACTGTACCAGTTGACTAAGTTTCCATGTGGTTCAGACGTTCCAAGCTAATGAAGCACGCTGTTACTGAGCAGTACTGCAGCACTGCTTCCACTTAAAGCCTGTAGTATTTGTTGCACAAGGAAAAATAAAGTCATATTTTTGAAGAATATCACAGGAAAATAAATGAAGCCCATAATACCCACTTCAGCATAAGAAAATCTCTCACATATCTGTGTGTGTGGCAAATGGATAGTTCTTTACAAATTATTGCCCCGCACCTTCACAAGGGCAATTTGGATTTCATTATCTCCTTAACAAGCCAGTGCTGTTACACTGACTATCTTCCCCAGCTGCCCCAAATAATTCCTTGGTAACTGCAAAAAAAAAGTTGAGGAAGTTGTTATATGTGTGGAATTACATTATGAGCATGAATTACTTTCATCTGGAGCAGATGTCATGTGTCCTTAGCTTGGCTTCTACTCAGACATGGAAGGCATGACATTTATATATCATTATAAACGGGCTGGGATTTGGGACTGTGCAAACTTTTAGGTTACAGACATTCAGAAGTACAATCATCACCCTCTCCTCTTTTTTATTGTCCAGAAGCACACGTTTTATAAAATTCTCTCCTCATATTCTGCCAATAAACATTTTAGTTATCCTAGCAACAATTTTTAGATGTGCTGTAAATATACTTGGCAAGCTAATGGATGCCCTTAGCCACTTTAAACAGCCACTTTCCACTTAGTTTGTGTATTTTGCACATGTGGAGAACAGCAAACAGGGTGGAGCAGCACATGCAGGACCCACAGTATTCATGCCTTTGGTATCTAGGAAGTCCTGCCTGAGGACTTCTATCAGGGCTCTTGCAGTCTGGGGATTTTTTGGTTTTCTTTTGTTTCTTTTTTTTTTTCTGTTCCTTTTTGTGTGCAGTTTCCCAGTGTCTCTTTGTGAAACGAATGATCTTTGAGAATTTACCCCATTGTGAACTTGGTTGAAATGTGTAATGTCTTGAAAAGTTGTGTTGATAAAGCGTGGGTCTGCAGAAACACAAGCAGTCACGCAACTAGCAATGATCCCATGGCTGTGTTTCTATAGGAACAACTGACATGGAACAACTGATTCAGAAAAACGTCAAAGCACAGAAGCCACAGGTGATGGAATCTTCTGTTCATCCCTTTAGTGATAAAGTCCAACCCATGAGAGGGCACTGTCCGCACAACTAGCCTGTCTCCTGAACAGGTCTCCAGCATCTCCCAATTCCTGAGCTTTAAAACCTGAATGACTTTCAAGTAGCTTTTATTAACATAGAACTAAATACTGCCTGAAGAAGCAGGCGCTGCTCTGTGAGCAGTGGATCCAGCAGTGACCCTGCCCTCCCAAGGGTCTGCATCCCACACAGATTCTCCGGCAGCTCCTAAAGGGGAAGACACTCACTGATGCTTTTCCCTCAATGCAGGAATTAATATTATCTTTCTAATCAAGTAGCTAGCTATTTTTTTACAACTCATAAGAACTTTACAGATCTAAGTCAAATCCCAGAACTCAAGTTAAAATGTATACGTAGATATGCACTTATACAAACAACAAAGCCGTATGAACTTCATTTTCACAGGAAGCCAGGCTAAAAATTAACCCACGTTATGTCTTTTCATGCTGGCCATGCAAATATGTCAGTTCAACCAAATAAACCCTAACAGTCTGCTTGCACAGCAGAATGCTTTCCTTCCTGGAAGAAGTGAAGGCTCTGTGCATACCCCAGTTTTTGAACCAGTTTCCTCAAGTAGTCCCAGAGCAATCCTTTCTCATAATGGTCTTTTTTGATTTAAAGACAATGAAGAGCACAGGTTCACAGTAGAAGAGATTGTTCCTGCTCTGAATCTTAAGTGAATTCAATGGGATTTTTATAGGACCTTTTTTACACAGGTGAAGGTGAATCTGTTTCTGTGTTAATGATCCTTGCTGAGTTTAATGATGAAAAGAACTGAATGGCAAGCTGGTGCAAAAGACTGAACATCTAAAAGTCCTCAGCTACTTCCAAAGCAGCCGCTTGAGTCCCTTCTTCATGAATTTAACCACGCTGGGAAGTTGTCTTTGCTGTGTTTTATTAGCTGTTTGACTATAGCTGTGGATGTTAGATCAGTGGGATACCACTGCTCCTATTTACTCAGAAATGAACCCAAAATGCAAAATGTAGGTCCAGATATGGATGTAAGATTCAAGTTCTGGAGATCCTCAGGATATTTGGATCTGTGGTTTTGGTCTCGATGCCATGAATAGAGGCAAAACTCAAAGGAGTGAGGCGCCGTCTTCTTCTATGGCCCGGATTTCATGGGGCAGAAGGGTTTGCATTTTTATGAGGAAACATCTAAAGTTTTCCCCAGACCAGGCTTCCCATGGCTGACCTGTGCTGCCATCATCACAGGCAGTATGGCACATTTGTCTGTCCCTCTGTGCTCTGGCTCCCACACGGCCAGGACAGAGCAGATAAGACACAGGATAAAGGAGCCAGCATGCAGACGTACCTTTTTTTGGAAAAAGCCCTGCAGTGGTTTGCACAACGTAACAAGTCCAAGCAGGTAACAGGAGAACTAGTGTTTTCCCCAAACACCATGATAGTCATAATTACAGTCATATAAATCAATATGATGAAAGAAAAAACACGTATTTCCAGATGCCCATGGTAAAACTACTTACTGTAAATTAGAGCCAGAGTTCAGTGTGTGGAAAACTCCTATAATTTGGGCCACAGCTGCAAAAAAAGCTGTAAGAAAAGGCTCTGAGCTGCGACTTTGTTTTCATCAAAGTGTTCTGTTATGTCTCTTATTATTGCTTTATCAAAAGAAATTTGGGGTGGCAATATTCTCCTTTGCAACAGCCTTATTATTAATTTCGAAAAAAATACCCCCACCCCCCCAAATGATACTAAATTAGTTGAATGATTACCTTTAATTGCCATTCACTGACTAAGCTATGTCAGATAGAAGGATTCCTATATTAAAATGAATGCTTTTGAAAAATACATCAAGCACATTGCTGTGGTTTGTCCTGCCAGCAGATTCCAACATTAATCCTTCCCGAGCGTTGTAGCAGAGAACTGAGGTCTCGCCAGAATTTCAATAGCAGTCATTGCACAGAGTTAAACGATGAATCTTTTGTGAAAAAGCATCAGTACCTCATCTGCTGTGTTTTGTTTTGTAACAAAAAATTGTAGCCTTTTGATCCTTTGAGACTTACCTTTTCATACCAGAGGGCTTTATATTGTATTTTTTCATCATTAATATAGGCAGTGATTCATGAATAGTTGAAGTAGTCATGGATTTATTTTTTATTGTTTACCCAGTTTTACAGCCTGGGCTCTGCTTTGTCGGCAGGTTTCAGTGCTATGGCTTTAAGAGTAATGAGATCTTTCACACTAATTGCTAACACGCAAATGTCACATACCTTCTTTACAGCTTCTAGCTATAGAGATGCCCTCTAGAAAGATAAAGGAGATGGGTTTTCTCGGTCATGCTAATGAATGCTTAGAGATGGCTGTTGGTCATCCCACACATGCAGCTTCCAAGTGCCTTCCTACAACTCAGTAGAAGTTCCCAAACCACTGTACCACAGGCTGCTGTTCTGGCCTCGCATGTTGCCTGTGCTCTGTGCTGAGCTCTTCCAGCCAGGACGGAAGTTTTACTTTACACAACATGACCCACAATCTACTTCCCATTGTTGTGGCAACATCTCCAGCTGAGAAAAATCCATTCCAACCCAAGCCACAAGCCTGCCAGCTCTACAATACCTGCAGGCCATTGCAACTAAACTAATTTGCCCACCAATGATTTTGTTTGTTTTGCTTTAATAGAATATTCCAGTGATAAACTGGTTTCAGACTAATTTTCTGCTGGATCTAAATTGTCATCATGGGCTGGCAGAATGTGAAGACCAGAAAGAAGATCTTGCCCAAGAAAAATTCCTGCTAATATATCATCAGGGAACCAAGCAGGATCTGCAAGAGCAGGCAAATGAACAGAAAGATCCCATCTGTCCCCCTTTTCCCACTGCCAGTGCCCCGGGGCTAAGGGGGCTCTCCCATCCCAGCAGCCCTGGACAGGCACCCTCAGGGACTGCATGGTCTCTCAGTGGTTTTTGGGATGTCTGCTGTCCTGTCAGAAAAAGATGGTGCTGGCAACCCCTGAGGGGTGTTTCAGCTGCTTGCAAGATATGAACACTTACAGGGGAACATCAAACTGGGGTTTTTAGAACCTGTAGCTAAAGACTGTGGTCAGTACGCTAGCATCTGAAGCTTTGCTTGCTGTGATTTCTGCCAAAGACAGTCCTCAGCACCTTCCATTTTTAAAGACAAACATGTTTTTCTTCTAAGCAAAAATCATCTGAAATCGTTTAAAATCTGAGTCTTATTTTGCCTGTCTTTCGCTAAGAAAATGTACATAGCACGTCATTTATACAGAGTGAAGGTGAATACATTTTCACAGCCAGAGGTTCAAGGGCACAGCACACACAACTGTATTTAATTCAGATCACTTACTTTATTAAGCACTCATGCCAGATCAGGAGCATTAACAGTTTTGGATTCAGGCTGCAGAAAGCTGAATAATATGGCTAACATTTTCGGGCTTCAGTGTCTTAATTATCATGATCTAAAGTCATCCCTGTGGAAAAGCTTGTTTACAAGGAGTAAGAGATGATCAAGACACTGAAACATAATGGGGTTCCATAAACGACACCTTAAAAAACTCTAAAGATGTGTTGGTTTGTTTCAGGCAGCCTTTGCTTCTATAGCTCATGTGTATTCTGTTTAGATTCATCAAGTGGTTTTATATATTTTGGACATGGAGTGCATTGGGGGACTTGGAGGAAGAGAGATATTTACTGATGAGGGGGACAGTCCAACTCCTGTTGCAGATGTTTTGTGAGCTTCCCTTGGAGAGAACTGAGACATTTGCTTCTGTATCTAACTATGCATTGACAGTCTCATTTCAGATGCACTCCAGTCAGAATACCGCCTGAATATTCAGTATACACCAAACCTGATTTTTGAGCAGGGTCTGTTACAAGATGTGTTTCTTTGGCAACAAAATCTGGAAAGTTTCTTTCAAAAACATTTCTTTACCCTAGAGCCCCAGCTTGAGCATCATATTATATCCAGCTATCTACAATTTGTATTAATAGTTTACTAATCTAAATTATCTTAATTAATTAATCTTACTAATTAGTAAACTGTGCTAAGAACCTAATCCTGTTCCACGTACTGAAAAAAGGAGATTTTGGTCATACTCGTATTGAATGTAAGAAATCTGCTTAGAAGAACAGTAATGGACAATCAGTCCTAGTATCAAATAACAGATCTACTAATGAGGAATTGCATAATAGCTGACATGAGTAAACCAGGGTATTATAAACTCACTTTTGCTATAGACAGCAATGACTCTAATAGAGTGTTCTTTTCTGCCTTTTTGCTGGTATAATTATCCACACTGACTACTGAATTTAGTTCTTTTTATTTGAATAAATTATTCATTAAAACAATTTATGATTGTTTAATTACCCTGGGATAATAATAGTCAAGATAATTGAAATAACACTCAGGTAATAATGTATTGGTCAATTTTTTATTCCTGCTCCCAGTTACATCAATTTTGAATCCATCTCTTTCTTCGTTTTGTTTGGTCTCTCTTAAAATTAACTCCAAAAAAGCACAGGAAGACTCATACTGCTTCAGAAAAGTAAGGAAAAAAATATCATCACCATTTTTTTCTACCTATTCCCTCTTATTTTAGTAGGAAGCAGCATTTAAAATCAAACAATCCATGCTGTAATTAGAGTACAGTTCATGGGAAGGAGCGTACTCAGCCTTATGTTTCTGGAACTATACTTCAGCCATGAAGTAATAGCCAAACTGATGTATTATTTTATCAGATAAAAGTCACTAAACTGAAAAGGTTGCTCTGAAATTCATTATGTGATGTTATATATATATTTATTTTTACATAATTTACAGGCAATAGGAGATTCGAGTGGGTTTAAGAAGTTCCACTGAAACAACTCAACTATAAAGCTTGAGCGCAGCCATGCGCAACAGGCATGAACCTATTCTGTGTTTTATTGCACTAGTTACAATGAACATTATATTAACAGCTTTCTTTTGAATGCACATTAAAATGATACTGAACAGAAGCAGGTAAAGCAGAAATCCTGGTTTCCAGAACAATTAAAAAAACTCAAAAAAAACCCAAAACCAAACAAAAACCCCTAAAAACCCAAAGCAAAACAAAAACCCAAACAAACACAAAGAAAGAAATATGAGTCAGTTGTAACAAGCCTTGAAGCGGATACAGAATCCAAGTTAATGATATCCTGTAATCTGATCCTGTGTGGACAAGGACAGCTGTTCTCGGCATCCTAATGAACCATGCGCATTTGCAGATCACTGATTACCAGAACTTGATACTGGTGGGCACAAACAAGTCCTAACACTATTTGAAATAGCTCTGGTGGTATTAAATAACAGGGATCAGTTACCATGTGATTACCTGTCTGTAAAATTCCTATTTATCTTCATTATGCTGCTGCTTTTCTCTGAGATGAAGGTGGGAAAGACTTATCCTCTTTGATACTACACCTGTTGCAGAGAGAAGCTCTGCAATGGAGAGCAGCTCTGGGCACAGCCATGGCCCTGCTGCCTCCTGTGATGCTCCCTGGGGCAACAGTGACTCTATCCAAAACACACAGGAGGGTTTCTTCTTGATTTGTGGCAATAGTCACTGCTTACTGGGGTGGGATGGGTGGAAATATGGTTCCATGCAAATAGCAGTAGAGGCAAAGGTGTTCAGTTTCAAGCAAAGGGATGTACTAAGACCAGCAACTGTAGTGATGCCAATGGGTCAATCCAATATTCCCTATTTATGTATCTAGCTTCTGAACTTCCTTGATGATATTTCAGGCCAGCCTGCGCAACTTGAATATCTAATTTCCATTAAAAAAATGAAGTAGCAACTAGATACATGCATCCATCTGCAGTGCAGTTTGCCTGACTCTCTCCTTAAAGGTATAGTTATGTCAAAGTAACTCACTGGTCTTTGCATAACAGTAAGAGAGTAAAGCATGCATCTGTCTGAGTGATGTTGAACTGATAGGTCATATTTATGGCTGGTCTTCAGTTGATGATGACTCAACATGTAAAATGCTGCTAAATGCAAAGTGATCTTGCTAGACAACTGGGACTCTAGTCATTCCAGATATTCAGGGTTGAAGGAGATATCAAGGGATGAAGGATAGAAACCTCAGCACTGGGAACCTTTTTATCTCACTTTTTAAAAAGTGACTAAACTAGTCTCTGTCAAACATTATTCATTAAAACTTTTCTTTTAAAACCCAAGTGTCACTCTAAATTAGTGAGCTTTCCAGGCACTTTCCTTCACCTTGGTTTTCTCAAAATGCATTGTTCTGCAACATTTGTTGCCTGTAAGTCATCAGCTTGGTCCTGTGTACATGTGCAACCTTTCATGTCCCAGAGAAGATGCCAATCTTGTGGCAAAGCAACTCTGATTGGTAAAAATGAACTCACTAGCATCATCATCTATTGGTCCCCAAATCCCCATTTCTCTTGACTTTCCATTTCCCAAACTGGCTGATCAAAATGAGCAATACCTGTACTGACATCCTTGGGATGATGGTTATTTTGAAACCGCAAAAACTATCAAGTAATTATGGCTGAAATCAAACCTGTACAGCAAAAACACATTCCAAACTTGCACTTCTGTTATTCTGTTATTTTTTTCACTCCATGAGGTTAAAAATTTAAATATCTTCTAGTAACACTGACTGCTGTAAAAAACCTTACCTACAGAGGTAGAAAGTCCTTTTTCTGAGTTTATTTGTCCTCATTTGCATTTTCTTGGGAACTTCTTAATCATTCAGCATTTCCTTTTATAAATTTTTTGTGGAACAAGCTCGGTTTTTTTTCTGATCAGATGGACAGAGGGCATAAAATAAGTTTCTTGGGAGTGATTACTTTTCTGGGGCTTGAACATTCACTTATGGAAGAATTTTGAAAAGACTTCCTACCACACTTTGGATGTGTACTTCAGCATAAAGAGAAAGGGTTGTGCTACTGGCAAGCAGTCCCATTTGAGGTTCTCTTACCATATCTTTCACAATGTACCAAGGTGCATACACCATCCAGCCATTTCTACAAAATTAATCTTGTCCAATGAGACCATCTTGCTGGTTGGAGGATGCCAGATGGCTTTATATGACTGAAAATTTATGTTGTGAAATTAAAGTTTTTATTTCCTTGATTTTTTCATTAGTGTTGGTTTGATAAACAGTTTCAAAATATTATCTTAGTTATTTCTAACAGAATCCTAGTGTGCAAAATTAAAGGGACCTCTTAACAGTCAACAAGTTCAGCTTGGGTTTCTTCCTGCTGGCAGATGCCAGCTTGTATTTAATGTTCTCCTTAGGATAGTCTGTCTTTCTTCTTCTAAGGTACTAACAAAGCAGGAGTTCATTAACATTTTTCTTCAGTCCTTAAAGAAAATCAGGTTTTCAGTGATGACACTAAGCTTGGGGATGCTAACATTTGTCTGGAGTCCCTTTCGAGTTGCAGAAAGCAGCCTAGGTGAAAAATTCTTCTGCCTATTTATGATAGGATTCATTTGCCTTCATCTTAGACTTCTAAGTTAGGTGTTTATTACCTGCCAGTCATTAAGTTCCCTTAGTAGTCAATGGGAAGATACAGGCACTTCCAGAGAATGATTTAATCTACCCTAAAACAGATATTTAAGACAGGGAAGATGAATTGCCCTGTGGAGGTCCTGTCTCTCCTCAATGGCTGGAGCAGCCTACGTCGTTTGTTCATAGGATCTGTACAACAGGACCATGCAGTATGCTCTGTCATTAATTCCAGAATAAAGGATTCATTGAAAATGATGTGGCTGGGGTGAACAGAAAGAATAGCCAGGCTTTTCAAATTGCACACAAGGAAAATTCGAGCAGTAGTCAATGAGGTACTTCAGAAAATGGCAACTGGAATCTAATTCCAAGGGCAGACAATGGTGGGGAGAGCTCAGCACTGAGGCAACAGAAGTTGAGCCTTTGGCAGTTAGGAAGCATGGTGTCTTCTTTCTGATTGCTTTAATTTTACACCTTATATCCTGAAGAGAGGTAGTTAATTTTTTTTACTTCCCTCAGCCACAGCTCATTTAGGAAAACCTCCACAGAACTGCCGAACTAGAAAATGCAGAGAATTCTCTGACAAATTGAAGCCCTCAGCTGTCCTCTTCACATGTCATAATCATCACTTTTTAACCACCATTTCAGAAGAACCATGCGGGATGGCACGGAGTCAGGGGTGACCACAAATGCAGATGCCCCCTTCTGTGCTCTCTTTACGTATCCAATCAGTTCCTTATTTGCTTAGAGACTGAAAAAGAAAGAAACTGAAAATAGAGGCCAGGAAGAGGACTGATTAATGCTGAGGCACAGTGGGACCGAGCACCACAGACAAAAGACCTTTTCCCAGGCACAAGGAGTGGAAGAAAGCCCTGCTGTCTGAGACAAGGGAAATAGGACCTCCTTCAGCAGAGACCTCCCATCTGTGGGTGGCCACCAAGGCTGCAGACACCCAGGGGATGCTAGGAGTCAGTTCCCAGGGAAGAATGAAACACCCTGTAAGTAGGGTAGGGTGAAAGGGCAAAATTCATATTTGGAAGATGAACTTAACTGAAGAAGTTGGAAGAATTAGTTGTTTCCACTTAGCTAATAATTCACTCTATTTTTACCAAACCAACCAGCTTCGCTTGAGTCATGTTATTTTAAGATAGTAGAGATCATCTAGAGTAGATGATGCCATTTTGGGTAGATATCTTTTGTGCTACACAGAAATAACATTACTCATTCACTTGGGGGTGTATCTTTCAATATGGTTGTAATCCAATTACTCGATCTAAACATTGCCAGTGAAGTTGCTTAAGATTAAAGAGATAATTTTCTGGAGGCCAAAAATACATTCAATTTCTGATTCTTGAGGCAGAAGAGACCTTTTAAAATCTTTGGTGTTGGCTTTAGCAAAGTAAAAGGTATTTGTGTATACCAAGCACATGATTTCAAACACAAGAGTTACAAAAGAGCTGTGAAGTATCTCTAAAGATAAAAGATAAGTGATACATTCAGTATATCCAATCAATAACTTAATCTCTCTCACTGGGTCTAAATCAGTCAACAGACTCAAAGAGCAATATCCAACTCTTGCTTTAGCAGTGATACAGACTCAGGAAAGAAGTGGCATGCATAACCCGCTGCTTTATCCTGTTACTGGAGGCAGTGGAAAAGCCCAAGATGTGTATATCCTACCTGGAGAAGAATATATGCTTTCTCTAAAATCTTCTGTGATTGCAGCAGCATAAGAGATCTGGTCCTGTCCTGCTCCATCTTTAGTCTGTCTGTCTCTGCAAAGAGAGCCAGTGCTACAGAGCAGGCTGTGCTGAATTCAGCCTTTTTGAGGGTAACCATGCAGGTGACCCTCCTGGGCTCCTGGATGTACTTGGCAAAAATAAGTGAGGGTTGGAATTAATCTGACCTGAATACTGGCCTTTACAGTGTGGATGCATTTGCCCAAGCCAGTCTCAATTTGCAACGATGCAAAGAAAAATCCATTTTGTAGGGGCAAAGAAAAATCCATTTTGTAGGGGCAGTTTTTAAAACTTTGGTGTGAAATGAAGCGTATATTGGTTCCATTGCTATTAATGGCATTGGTGACCACCTCAATGCAAACATCTGTATTTAATCAGAGATTTTCCTTCCCCATTTGTAGTACCACAAAACCTGTGGGACAAGGCTACAACTTTTGCCCTCTACACGTGTCTTAAAGCCTTCTCTGGCATCAGTGCAAAGAAGCTGGAAATCTACCTTAGTAGAATGATTGGTGATAATATTTATCTGCAAAACTCCCAGACCATTAGTCAAAGACAGGGCAGGTTCTGGTTTGGTTTACAAAACCTTGCTTTTGCTTACAAACTGTCCTAGTGAGTTTAGTCGGAACACAGACCTTAAAGTGCAAATGTAAGCTAACACAAGCTGTCTTGAGTTGCTTTGCCTTTTCCTGGGAGCCAAAGACACCATTGGCTCCCTGAGTACTTCCGACTTGTTTTAAACTGTCTTAAAGAGGGTCTGCATGAAGTACCACCACTGACGTCTGGCACACTGTAGGAGTACTCCAGATAATCAGCTACTCCTTCTGCAGCCCTCAAGCACCAGGCAGCCAGACTGTGATATCCTCTGTGTTTTCTTCCTTTGAGGAAAGCCTTGGAGAAATGTCTGAGATCTAAGCAAGAAGCTGCAGTGATATCCCTAGAACAGTCTCCCATGCTGATGAAAAATTTGCCTTGCTATCAGTCCTGTAAAGAAATTAAAGTAATGGATGTAACTTTGAAATACCAGGATCCTGCTTTTAATATTTAGATGCTATCATTGAAACTCATTGTATTGCTACCCAAGACAGCTTTGTGATAACTGCTCCAATTCAGCAGCTTTGGCTATGAAGATATGCAAAAACAAGGAGCAGAAATGAGTCAAGATGCTGAAAAGTCTCATAAGAGTATCTTTTTCAAACCACTACCCTGGGGTTTTAACCTATGCCCATTTGTCAGTATGAAAATACCACTTGATCTCAACAGGAAGAGGAATAGCCCATAAAGCAATCTTTAGATCTGAATGAAAACACAAACCACAGCATATTTTCAACTTTAGACCTATTGCAAGGCCATTGCAGGGTATCTGATAATGGCATTTATGTTTATATAGTCCATTGTTTTTCCTGTGCTGCAAACTTTCCACTCGACAGCCCTGTTTCCTGTTTCCCATTATGGAAGTCTCCAAAGGGGGTTTCCTTCTGTTTTTCTTATGGTCAAAAGGAATTTCATAAGTGCAAGTCAAGTTTCTTTTCAGTGCTACACGTGCAGAATGGAATCTGAAAGCTCCCAGCGTAATCATCTCCAGCATGTATATAGTTAGTGTTACACATAATCCACATCTGGGTCACAAAATCTCTGAAACACTTCCAGGGATATTTAGACAGCCATAATGCAACACGTTGTTGTATAAGGGAGAAATAGAGCTAACCTCAATGTCAAGGTTATAGCTTTTGAGAAACACAGCAGCTCCCCCTCAGAACTTTGCAGCTCACCTTCTGGGTCCTGACTGCCATCAGTTTAAGGACTATTAATATTTTCCTTTCCACTCAAGCCCAAAGACACATCTGAAAACAGTTTACATCCCAACATGCGTTATACTGCTGATATTTAAGTCTAAACTGTGTATAAATCTTGGTGCATATGTAACCCATATATTTTAATTCAAAAGACTGTCTTGGCACCTTTTTCTGCTACAATCAGCTCAGAACCCCAGGAAATAAAATATGGTTGAAACAGAACTAGCAGGCAGTCTGCATTACAGTATTCATTTCAGAGTTAAAACACATTTCTAGATTAGATCTGGGCTTGGCACTGTGCTGCAGCAGTGCCTTGTGTGTAATATAGGATCTATAAACTACTTTTTAACCACTGCTTATGACATAGAACCCATAGTGATATAAATGCTATATGAATCCCTTCAAAATTTTCTTTTCAGCATAATTGACTTAAATAGTGGGTTAAGGATGGTGCATCAAGTAACACAACAGCAGGCATTACCTGTAGCCATCATACTAGCTGTTATTGTAACTTCTTAACAAGATTTTTTGAAGAGTGAGGGTAAAAAGGTGGTTTATTTTTGATGCATCTTCCCTTCATACCGCTGTATGTGTTTCACATGTTATTTGTGCCAAAGAATTCCTTCATTTTGCTGTTTTAAATCCCCCCAAGAGATCTAACCAGAAAAGACTATCTGGATCTATGTTAATCTGCTCCATCCTGCCACTTCCTTTGAACCTTCTGGCTGGAAATTTGCCTTCTAAATTGCTTTTACTACCAACGACTCTCTCATTTTGCATCACTACCCATATAGGCCCACTGGTGAGTCCCTGTGCAGTCTCTCTTCTGCAGAAAAGATGAGAATCTTTCAGCAGGAGAGGTTTGGGGTTCAGTCTCTGGTGGTGATGGGAGGTATCCTATCAAAGAGCAAATGCAATAGTGCTTACCCACTGTCCATCTGTGTTCACCTCTGTTGTCAGATTTGCACAATAGCCTGCAAACAAAGAAGAAAGATCTTGGACGGGCCTCCTTCTCCCCGCATGCTATGAAAGAGCCTAAATAAGTATCCTAGATGAGACAGCTGTCTTGTAGACTGCTGAAGTTTAGTCACTTGATTTCCCTCCTCCCCACCTCCTCCCCACCCCAGTTTCTGGTGCTCATTCTTCTCTTCCTTTCCCTTGCTCTTTGTACACCAAATGGTGCAAATACTTCTTGGGGAAACAGGAAGAAAACCTTGTGGCCATTGCTTGCTCTCTCTGCTGTGAGAGATACACTGTGGTGCCAGAGGTAGCACTCTGCTTCATAGTGGCTTGGACAGAGTAGAGGTGATGTTGCTGCTTACTTATTTATTTTATTTCTTGCTAAGCTTTGTGTATTGTTAGTGCCCTGACACCGACTACTCATCCAGCAGACATACTTTCAGAATCTTTCTTTTTCTGAATCTATTCCTTTTTTCCCTCTTCTTTTGTGTAGAGGATATGTACTGGCTTTATGGAATCCCTGTAGCAAGTTGTGAATGATGTATGAACTGAAAAATCTTTGCCTGGTACACAGTAGGAATACAGAAAGCACTGTGCAGTCACTGCTGTGCTGTGCTATTTTTTCATATATATACAGACACACAGTAGTCATCTTATATTCATTTTGACAAGCCCTTTATGTCCATACACCTTGGGATGGGATGGCTTGTGTGCCATTGGCCTGCACTGGAATACATATCAGAGAGATTTTTGTGCATAATTGTTCCCTGTGCTGTGCTCAGAAGAAACTGATGTGTTCTGCTTTTGCTAATATGCCAGCCTGAGGTTCCTCCTCAGTTCATATTTCAGTCAGCAAGTGTACCTGGGAAGCATTGCTAAGATTTCTGTATTTTGCAAATGTATGCTCAGACAGGGACTTGAATCCTAGACACTGAGCTATGAACTTGAGGACATGGTCATTTTTTTAATTGGCAGGGACTCTTATCTATCCCCTGTTTGCAACCTATTGTGGATTCATTTGTTTTGTTTCTTTTGGGTACCAAATCCAGCTTAGCTAGTGGAAAGAATATAGAATACCCAGTAGAAATGTAGGTGTAAATCAGAGAGGGGATTTTTCCCTTCTATTTTAATGGCTACGAGATTCATACTCCTCCTCAGACACCTATTGCTAACTTAGCTTTTTGATTTCCCATGCTACCGTACCTGAAAGAGACTGCTTTGCACAAAGGTATTTCTGCAAGATACATGACACCAAAAGAAATCTTACTTGATTTCCACTGATTATGCAAGGTGTCTTCCTAATGTGGCTCACTGCTGTTCCCTCTGTGGTCACATACCATGTGATTATTGCTTGAAACTGTTTGATTCCACCTGACTGAACAGATTGAATTTTAGGAGCACTGGCCAGTGAGACTACAATTTAACTTTAGTTCCCCTAATTGAAGGTTTCTCATTAGTAATAGATATTGAAGTCAAAGCAAAGGCTTATTTTATTAAAAGTGAAGAGCTTAAGGAAGAAGCAGAGGTGACTGAGTGAAACAGCAGGATCCTGGGTTACACTGGATAAATCACATCCCTGCTCTGTGCCTCAGTTTCCTAATTTGAAAATAGGGATAAACTGGATAGCTCTTCAGTTCTGGAGTCTGACAGGTGAATGGGAGAGAACAAAAAGTATGTGCTCGTATAAAGTCTGGGTAAAAAGAGAAGCAAACAGATGACACCACAGAGGGAGAGAAGCAGAAGCTGGAGAGAGGGATATACAGGCCACCTAGAAACAGGGTGTCAGAAATCCTCATGAGGATTTATGAGGCCGGAGGTGAAGGCTTGCAAGAGGAGGTGGTGCACAGCCAGCCTGGCTGCAGAAGCCCCAGAGAAGACGGGTAAATCTCCATGCACAGGGAACTTTTCTTTCAGGAAAAGAAGACAGGAAGAAAAAGACCAGAATTAGCTACAGCTGAGCCCACTGCTTTGCCCCAGGCATCCCTAAGCCACGGGGAGACAAGAGAAGGGTTCTGAGTGAGGGGAAGGGCTGCTGCAGCCCAGATTGTGGGGGTTACACAGGGAGATGTCAGGAGACTGTTCTTATTACAACAGTTAGCATAAAAATGGTTACCAGCAACTACTGTTTTGTCTTTTTTTTGTCTCTAGTTCCCCCAAGTAAAACAGACATTTACAGGATGCCCAAAATACTAGCCTGTTTAGAAGAGATTTTTCATTACTGCAAATAAAGAGTATCCTTGGCAACATTTCTTTCCTATTCTTAGCAACCAGTTGCTGAACTCGGCCCCAGAGTGTGCCATGTCTGATATCCCCTGTATTCATATCTGGACAAATGATGCTGATTCCTGAGTCTGTGAACACATTGAAACTGTTGCTGTATTCACTGCAACCTTGGCAGAAATAAATTGGATGAAGGCAATACTCTTGGCCATGCTTTCAGTATAATTCCTTTCTTTTCTCTAGAGAGCCCTGGCGTGGTTGTGCCCTAACCTTTCTTTGAGTCAGTTCTCACGCTGGGGAGTTAAACAGTGAAGAAAGGTTTCTGCACTTGCTTGAATTCAGCAAAGAGTTGCTAATGAGCCTTCCTGATCCTCTGTGCCTCTGGAGTGCATGGACACTGCATCAGCAGCTCTACCTGAGCCATGGGGATCTGAAGCTGCCCTGCATGCAGCACCCCATCCCAGGCTGCTTGGTGGGATGGATAGCCAGGGGCTCCCCTGTGTCCAACACAGCCAGCACACTCCTACCTGCACCCTGCAGAGGGATCATCTCCTGCAACCCAGGATGGGCATTCAGCTGCATCCCAAGGGAATTGCCTCAGCTTCCAGATGTTGTGGCCAGCCCTGGGCACCTCGAACTGCCTGGATGATATGTGCTGCACTGCACAGCAGGTGTGCCTTATACGTATTTTTGTAACAATATTATGTCAATCTGTATGTCTTTCAGACTTTTTATTTTTGCTCTGTTTCATACTCATAAAACTAAATATGATACTCCCTACCAACTAGATGATTAATGCTTGGCTCAAGAGTAGCCTATAAATTGTTCTTGGATGCTTACAGGAAAGTGCTGTAAAAATGTTTCTAGGCAATCAGAATGTTCTGGAAACTTCCAATTTTTGCTATCAAAATATGTTAAAATCGACTATGATAATATGGTCTGCATTTCATTAGTGCCCCTGAGGTTTTCTTGCCATTTTACTTTTTAAGAGTTTAAAACTACTACATGCAAGTCTCTACCACCCAATTTTTATTCATAGACTGAAAGAAAAAACCAAACTTTCCTGTTTTTTTCAGTACCCGATCAGTTTCTCAGCTTTAATGAATGACTTGAGTAAGTCAAAATGAAGAAAAAAGCCTTCTCTGCACCTGTGGAGAAGCTACAGCTGGCAAAAGCAAATATTTTTCCAGGTGTTCAGGCACCAACTTCCTGCTCCTGAATAGTGGGGCTCTTAAAATTTCGAGAATAAATATGCTTAACTCAAGTATTATTTTTAATTTAATATGAAATGGCCTTCAGATGTTTCAGTAATCGTAGGCCTTTGTATGGCGTAACCTAATTTCAGAGTTAATTTTACATTATTTAAAAATGCTAATGAGTCAGTATTAGCAACGTTTACACGCAGACCCTTTCATTATCATTTCTGAATACAATTTTTTGCACCCTATGGCTGTAGAAAAAGTTGATTAGAAGTTTTCCAACTGCTAAATCATATTGAGAGAGTAAGAGTGATGTTAACTGTTCTTTTTAATGTTAGAATGGCAAAAACTGTCATTACCAAATAAATGCGATGTGATCAGAAGCTGGAAAGTTTGTGCCCAGTAGGCATTTTTTAAAAATATATTTTTATAAATTGCTTTTTTAAATCACTTTATACAAAATGTTTGAGCCTCCTGCTCTAAAGCAAGGGCCTGGCTAGATTGTTGTTCCCTACTGGGTTGGTGCTCCTCTTTCCCAGGTGGTATAGTCTTTTTGTCACCAAACAGCTGGAGAATACTGATCCAGGGAGGAAAAGTAAAACTATCTGTAATGAAATTACTTTCTAAAGTTGACATAGGGATAAATACCAGGCAATTCAATATGTCTGCTTTGGAAACTGCATAGCATGCTACCAGTGAGGCTGTCATGAGTAGTCCTAATCAGCTCCCTTTTATTATCTGAACCCCTTTGCTAACAGGCGTTTTAGGGCTGAATCTTCATTTGCAGGAAAACAGAACATTGCTCTCTCTGTAAATAGGAAGCGATCAGACTGAATCTGTGCTACCACAAACAGAGCTTTGTCAACGGAAAGCACAGAAAAGGGATGCTGAGTGCGTGAAGGGCTACTGTGCAGTGTTTCAGGATTGGGGGACAGCAGGGAATTATGATGTGCACCAGGCTGATTAGCAGGTTCCTGAGAGTGAGTTATGCCACCCAGTCAGATCCTCTGCTCCCTGGAGTAGCACTGTTGCAGTAGAGCAGTGTGCCTCATGCAACCCACAATGGCTCATACCCTGCGCTTACGTGTGCAAGCACTTCTTGCACTAGTCCTCAGTGATTACTTACAGATATTTACTTTAGCACATGGCATATAGAACATTAAAAGGGTTTTGAAAATCTATCAGTTTTTCAACTTCTGAAGGATTATTAACTTCAAAGTCTGAAGAAATGTCGTCCTCCTATGCTGGGAAATGCCAGCAGCTTTTGCATATCCCCACCGCAGTACCAAGAAACCCCCAGCAGAGAGGAACGATTACTGCCTCCATGGTGTAAGGATGGCTTTTGATCTCCTAACATATTGGAAATTACTTAAAGGTAAGCCATCTGCTAGCTGAGGAACAAAAATAGATTACATCACACCCTGCTAGAAAGATTGTGTTAAATCCTGTGTATCAAGGCTTTTAATAATTCTAAATTAAGTCAGCTAATAGGATTAGGTACACATTTTCCTTAGGCTCCTTTCACCAGCTATTCACAAAAAACCTTTTTTTTTGGTGGAGGTCTGTAAAATTCAGGCTTGTTCCACTGTGAATAAAAAGAGTTCTTTCAAAAATTAAACATTTCTTCAGATCACAATTGCGCTCCAAAAACACGTACAGTAGGAGAGCAGCTCAGTGTGTGGGGAGTGGGAGGAGCTCAACTGCTTTATTTTTTGTTAATATAGCGCTGTTGACTGCAAATGTTGGGTTGCTTTGTTAGGGTACTGCAGCTACTTATATATGATGCAACCAGGCTTTAAAGATCATTCCAGAAACTGTTGAAAGACTTCAATTTTTCCTTTGTTTTTAGGTAATTAGCCACCTAAGAAAGGTGGATCAGGCCAGTTCTGGTTACACTTAGAAGAAATTTTGGCTAGTATTGTGTTTGTGATTAGGAGGGCATAAACCTCACTCTTTTGGCTCTGACTCCCCTCAGGAAAAGACCGTCTTCCCACACTCCTTTCACTGGCACATCCTGCTGGTTCCTGGCAATCTGTGAATCGTGAACTACAATAGCTGGAACCTAAAGTCTTTGGGTTTAATAGCATTTAGTAGACATTTTCTTTCATTAATTTCTGCAATTATTTTGAAAGCTCATTTACAGTTTTGGCTTCTGTACCATATGTTGCTGATGAGTTTCATGATTTATGTCTCTGTTGTCTGGTTGTTGTTCCTTTTGAGCTCATAATTTTATAAAGGGGGACAATTTACTGATTACTTCTCTTGCCAGAATTAAAGAATTTGGACTCCTGTTTGTATGGAAGATAATTTGGTCCCATCCTGTTTGGAACTTATTCTTTATACTTGCCATTGATTCTTGTGAATTAATCAGTGTCTGAGTTTTACTGTCTCTTCATCAAGACATAAAAAAAGATTTATTTTTTTTTTTCTTTCAGGTGGTCTACAATTTATTACTGAAGACTTTTAATGTGACAGAAGAAGGCATGCTTGTTACCGTTAAGAAATCCTCCTTAGCTGACAAATATTCCTGGCTTTACCTTGGATTAGTAGTTAAAAAACTCAACTGTGCTAAATGGTATCTTCCTCTATGAGTAATTTATTTCATTTCAAAGCAAAGCATCCTCTCATAAAGTTATAGGAATCTGGAAACATATCAGTTAGAACGAAACCTGGAACGTATGGCTGCTATGCACTGCAAGAAATTAAAATATAAAACAATTGTGGTCCCATGCCACAAAACAAAAACTTCTGGGAAGAAACTTGGAGAGTTCCATTATCTCTGTCACAGCTGTAGTCACTGGCATTACTCTTGTGCTCAAGTTTAGGCATGTATTATTTTTCTGTATGTGAAACCCAGAAATAATCACTTGTCTTGGATCACTTTGGAAAACTAAGGCCACAACCAGATGACTATGGTTTTGCACAAAAGAAGTCTTTTCCATTTCTGGTGTCAAATACACCATCATGTAGATTTAGAAGAAAACCAAAGTACAAGCTTGTCAAGTATACGATTATATTAATACAATAATAAGAATCCCCCTTCAACTTTTGCATTCTGGCAGTTATTTCTGGAAGTTCAGTTCAGTAGAACTGGTGAGGTTGACTGGCCAGGGAAGAGGAGGTGCTTTATACTTCATTAAAAAGGAAAATGAAGCATAACAGAGCAATACAAACATTTTAAAACGAGATATCCAGCATCATACCTCATATTTACTGGAAAAATGTACAGTTATTTTTGCAACAAGCAAAACACACCACTCTGGATTTTTTGGATGTTGGACTTGTATACAGCACATACTGGACAAGCACGCATCGCATACCTAAATATTTTATTTATGTGTAAGCTAAGTAGACCAGAGAGAGATGAGGAACATATCTTACTGCGACTCAGCCAATCTGCTAATGTTGGCCTTCAGACATCCCTTTGTGCCACTAAAGAGCAGTTTCTTTTCAGTGTCCTTTCAGTCCTTGCCTTTTCCAATGTGAAACTCTCAACAGTATCCCTATAAAAGCTGAAAAGGAGAGAAGAATTGACGTTGGAGTTCCTATAAGAAGGGTGGTCCTCACTTCCATCTACCAGCCGCCTACCCCATGGAAAGGTTTAGAGTCCATAAGCACCCTAGTTTACAAAGCCCACGTGTGTTTAGAACACAATTAATGCTAAATAATTTAAAAATATAAAGATGACCCTACTACTTCAGATGAAATATCAATCTAGCTCCATTTTCTGCCTCCAGAAGTGGATATAAGCATGTGCCCATGGAGGAATAAGAGCAAGTCAAGTCCATGAAACTTCACACTAAACCTCACATCCAGCTTTCAGCCGTTTTCAACTCCCATTTGGCTGCATTGCGTGCCCATTAGTTCTGGCATCGGGAGAGTCTGAAGAAGTGTTATCTAGCTCTTGATGACTCTGGTGATTTCACAGATCTAAACCTCTTTTCCAGACCTCATTGCCTAGAACCTGGTTTATATGTGCTGCAGCCATTTTGAGACAAGAAGGTCACAGCTTTACAGAATCTTAGGTCCTCAGTAGATTGTGGCTCTGTACAGTTGGTGTAGTGATGCTCCCTGTTCTACTACTTAAAAAAATAGTGTTTGACGTGCTTTTTTATTCACCATTTAATATTTATATGACATTTTCCTAGTTTGCACATAGGCCTCACTCCTGACTACTGAGATGATCTCAGAGCCCACTATTTATTTTCAAAATGAAGTTAGAATTTTTCCATGCACTTCACATTTATTAACAGTGAATTTCCTTCACCATTTTACTGCCTACTTTTCAGTGACATAAAGTCCTCCACATTTGGCCCTTGTCCTTTGATGTTCTGGATACTTGATTATGATTAGCAAACTTGACCCCAGTGCTCATCCTTTTTGCAGGACATTTTAAATATATGGAAGTCTCTGCAGAATTCTTCTGGTGATTTCACTTCAATGTGAAATTAAACATTTACTCCTACCTTCTGTTTTCTGTCTTTCATTCCAATATTCATCTAAACAAAAATTCCCCTTTAGGCCACAGATGTTTAACTTTCTTAAAATCTTTACTGAGGGATTTTGTAAAAAGCTTTTTGGAAATCCAAGTAGACCTTCCCTACCAGATCACCCTTATCTACAGAGGTTTTTATTTTTCAAAGGGCTCTACATTTATAAAGCAATACTTCTATGGAAATAGACATGGAGTAGTTCCAGATGTGCATTATTTCTGTCCTTATTAAACATGCTACTGATGTGCCCTGTATAGATGTCAGTCTTACAGGCCTGCAGTTCCTCAGATCTTCCCTGGAATAAGTTCTAAAGGCTGACATCCCATTTGGCACCCTTCAGTCCTGCTGCTAAGGCAATTCCAGGCAAGAAATTACACTCCCTCACTAATAATTCGGCTATTGCATCCTCGCACTGGCCTAGAACAACTGGGTGAATAACATCTGCTCTTGGCAAATTTTTTTACTGCTCAATTGTCTATTTGTTCCTTACCCTTTTCTGCAGTCATTTCAATATCAAAGAAGAGATAATCTACTCATAACCCAACAGAAATAATACTCCTGAGTCGGAATGTCCTTAGTTTCTTCTGTAATGAACACTGATGCAAATAATTCATTTAACTTTTCTGATGTGCTCTTTTCCTTCTGTAGTATGATCATCAAGTAGTCCTGCAGACTGCCTGGAAGGCCTACTGTTCAAAAAAATGTTTTTAATAGTTTTGCTGGCCATACTGAATTTTTATATTCAAGCTTTCAAACTAGCAGGATTTATTATTGATCCTTGCTTTTTCGGATGTGACTTCAGGTACCTGTCTTTGAATTTGGGCCAAAGGGCTGAATCAACGAATAGCTTTGTATCACTAACTGCTACTTAGGTGTCTAAATCCAATGTTTATATAGTCCTGAGACTGCCAAAACTCCCACTCTATTGCTGCCTACCATTTTAACTCAGCCTTACTCTCAGGTTTTTATCACCTAACTGTAAACATTTGCAATGTAGATGTTTGCATCCAAGTTAGTCATCCTCAGTTCCTCTTGTGCTCAGTAGAGAGAAAAGGGAATTTCTGAGGAATGATTCATCTGACCCACTTTAGAGGTCTACAGTACATCTCATGGACTATACAGTGAGCCTGCAGTGACAAGCTCAGATGTACCTGCTGGCGCAGTAGGTGATTGCATTTAGACAGATGAATTGAAACCCCAGTGTCAGAGGAGCTACAGATCATTTGTGCGCTCTGTACAGCCATAAACCACCTGTGCATAACAAATGTGAGCTATTTTAAACCTCAAAGAAAAATCACATTGCACATTGATACGAGCTAAGAGTGAGTCCATGAACAGTTACCGTGACTGACATGCAGGGAATAAGCAAGTTGCTCCATGTGGTGTGTACACAAAATGGCCAAGGTCCTCCTGTGCTAGAGCTACACAGAGCTCTCATCACCTCCATGCCTCACTGAGCTGCTGGCACTAAGCATGACCACACCTCCCCCAAAGGCACAGGCACACTAGACAGTCTCCATTTACACAGTGATCTTCTTGGAGAGCAAAACCACAAATGGATGCCTGAAGTTTTAGGATGCCTAAAATTTAAGCACTCAAATTTTCAGGTCCTGCTTGCCCTAGTTACAGTGAATTTCAGTATTAAAGCTTCCTGTGTTTTAATCTCCAAAGGTGAGGATTTCATATTGAATTAATACCCATTTGACCTCATAGTTTATCTATTACTTCTTTCTTATAGGAAAAAATGATGGTGAATATCCTTTTAACAATAGGTCCTAAAATACTCTGACTGTAATATGAACTGTGGCAAGGCAGAATGGACTGGGTGTCCTAAAAAAGAGTTAAAAGTTGGGCTTGGGGCCCTTTTAGCACTAAAGCATGCAGTGGAGAATTTGCTGAAGCTAAAGGGATAACTTGAGTGGTCAAAGTAATCTGCAGTGCATAAAAAACTGCATGATGAAGCCTACGCCTAAGCAGCTGGGTAGATAGGATGCAATACTTTGCTTATATACTATCATTAAAGACTGATAGAAATACTAATAGCCTTTAATTATGAAGTTGATCAATATTTCTATGGCCACTGGAAAACACTGGAAATTTATTTGAATTAAAGCAAACTAAAAGCAATTTGTTGAACCATAGTTTAATAGATATTTTTGCACTTGAGTGAATGGTCTGGATTTACAACTAAGGTGTCTGCACACCAGAAATGACAGAAGGAATTCTCTGAAATCCTGCCGTCTTAAATGGAGGAAACCTGAATGCTGACATACATCCTAGTCTTAAAACTATATGAAAAATGTCTCTACTCTCCTACTTCAGGAAGCTAGTTGTGAGAAATACAGATCACTAGTGCCTGTTAATAATAAATCAACTTTCCTTTCTGAGCTACTTTTGAAGTGGTCCTCTCAAATAATTCTTATCCTTGTTATACTTGACAAGCACGAACAAGATGATGGCAAGCAGCTAGTGCCATATTCTCTGCAGAAGAGAAAGATTCCCAGCAGTGGTTTTTAAGAGAAAAGGTTGTTATACTTGTCCTAAGTCTTCACTGAGGAATTAATGTATTTTTTAATCTAAATATTATTAATTGTATGTATCTACAGCTCTCTCTAGTGACAAAAAGCTCATAAAAACTGTAGCCCAGAACCTTTAGTAGCTGTCTGTTATTCTTTAAGTAATGCAAATTACTTGATTTTTTTCATTTTAATCCACTTATTTCACAAATCTACATAGCTATGGCCAAAACATAGTATACTGACTCATTACACAGTACTCCCAGTAATGTCAACAGATGTTGTAACAAAACAATCATTGAAGATTTGGTCTCTAATCTGTAAATATTGCTGGTTTTATAACTCATTATCATAGTTCATTTTTTCTTCTGCCACAAACAGTCAACCACAGTATCTTCTCCTGCACAGTTCTGAGCTTTGCTTGTAACTTAAGCTCTACATCTCATGCTAGGGCCCAGATACAGCCTGTGCTCAGTATCTCACAACAGGTCCTATATCCCATCTGATAAGGTTCTGACACCTGGAAGTAGCACCGATCTTTGCAAGATTGACAGACTTCTATGAAGTGGACTCCCACCTGGCCTGGAAACTTCTGTTTACAGTGACACTAGCTAATGTGTTTGTTATTGACAGCATTTAACTTGAGCAGAGTCACAGATTTAGCTTTATTTCTTCATGCCCTGACGGCAGTTTATTAAATGCAGCCAATGAAGCACTTAATCAAAACTTAAAGTACTTGGGAGCGCTGCTGAAATTTTAAAGACTTCTCTGTGCTATTCAGTGTCAATGTAAGTTCCTTTCACACCAGTTCATGCCAGCACATCCGAGTATCCCTCCAGAAGAGATGGCCAAACCAATAGACTTTGCATGTGTGTTGGGTAGATCAATACATGCCCAAGCAGTGGATATTTCACAGCATTCACATGGATGTATCAATGCTACACCTATTTAGATTCAGTTGCTTTAGTCTGCTTTTCTTTTTTGCCTCAGGACAAAACAGCAAGCAAACTGCTGATGCTCCCATGCCTTTTGACCTTGCCAAGCATCTTATCTTTACACAATACCCACAAGCATGCGTAGGACACTAGAATGAGTGTACCAGAAAGTCAGTGCACTCTTGAGTCACAGCACCATAAGCTAAGAAGATGTGACATATATTTCCATATCAAAACAAGAAAAACCTTTCTTTCCCCTCTTCACCAATGCATAACATCCCACAAGGCAAGAATGGCCTTCAGCTAACACAGATCAATTTTCTTTCAGCTTCAATCACTATTTAATTACTGTTGACTTCTTTAACCTTTTTCTCTTCCTTTATGGATTACATTCCTTTATACTCTATTGCCATTTACTTTCTCTGTGACATAATAAAACTTAAAATGGTATGATAAAATTTCACATTTTTCTTCTTCCTTCCTACTCTTTATGTTTGATTTGCTTCAAAAAAACAAATCATTTCTTGAGGAGAAAAATATTTTTAATGAATTGACTTTTAACTTTATCTTTCCCCAGTATCTAGACATCATTTGCTTTAAGCAAGTAATTGCTCAGATGACTGGATGGCATGCTGGATAAAAGCACTAGCTTTTCACCTCTTAACATTTCAGGAAGAAAAAACACCCACACGGCAATATATTTTGGATGAAATGAGTTTTGTTGACTCAGCTTCATCTTCAGCAAATATTTCACATTTCATTAAATCTGAGGCCAGATAAAAATAGTAAAGTTAGCACTTTTTATCAGAAGGAAACCATTGCTCAGCAGAGGCATAAAAGGAATTATTTCTCTATTAATTACTGTAAAACAAGCAGCACACTGGACAGAGATCCTGGCAGCCATGCAGGAGTGTTTACTGTCATTTCTCCTTCTACTGGATCAGATGCACCTAGGTGTGTATCACTGGGCATGAACTGGTACAATTCATGACAGACCACATCTTTTAAATCAATTCTTTTGAAACCTCTTTAACTGGACATGGAATGAACACAGTATATTTTCTAGCACTCAAAATTGTTTAGGACAGACAACTACACATACAACCACATCTTGGTGGAGATGCCTAATATCACCTCCACAGGGTAGTGGTAACATCAAGGAATTAGGAACTAAGTTGTGGCACAATTTTTCATGTGTTGAATTTTAGGGCTCAGATAAAAGAGTGGGTCTTTAATTACTACCATTCACAGTGTAACTGACTGTGAATCTGTTACCATACATTTTCTTTTGAGATCATCTGTTTTCAAAATGTGTGTCTTAATTATCCCGCAGCAATTGAGTTCCAAGAACTACAGGGCAGAAGATTTTGGAGGAGAAGTGAGAATGCTCTGAGATATGTAGTATTATTGGCAGTAACTTTGATCCCTACACATCCTTTAGACATCACAATTAACAGAGAGCTTTATAAAAATAGTTTCATCTCATGGGATCTTAGCACCGATGTCCACTCAGGCTATGTCTTTGCTTTTGCTAGACTCTTGTGTGGAATGTTGCAAGTATTTGTGTCTCCTCATACATCCAACCAGTAAGAATGAGGTCAATCCTTGAGGGCAAAACAGAATACAGACAGTTCTTATTGATGTTATACTGCATGTTGCTTATCTTCTTTTATTTTTAATAATAATTAAGCAATTAATAAAGTCTCTTTTTTTATGCTGATTATATATTACTGCACAGCAGTAGATAGTTATTAATTCACTGGAAAAATGCAGTTTATTTTTTATTCAGTTAAAGTAAATGAAGAAAATACTTTTACAAGAATTGCACTGAAGGGAAAGCATGGAGAATAAAAGAAGGTGTGTCAAATACAGATGAGAAAACAAAAGTATAATCCTTTTGGGTGTCATGGTCTCTTCTTTCAGACAGCATAGTCAAGTTTTGTGTTGAACATGCGAGTTCCTGTACTCTGCATACTGCTATGCTGTATGTTTAAATATACACACATATTTAGAGCAGATGATTTAGTTTTCAGAAGCTTTAAAGTGATGAGCGAACTCTGAAGCACAGTGACCTACCTCCTTTAATAACTGACCATCGTGATCTGGCTGGTTTTAATGATCTGAAAACCACTATGTATGACCCATGACATCTTGTATTAAGACCATAATTTTCAAATAAACATGTCTATGGACATTACACGTTAAAGCAAAATGTATGTATCTGAGTTTAAGAACATCAATAGAAAGATTTGCCTGTAATACACGTAGACATAATAGAACAGCCTTTTAAAAAAGTCATCAATTTTAGCTAAACCAGTTGGCGTTTGTTGGCTTGGCTTATAAAATTTAGACCTTTCTGCAATGAGTCATTTATTTATATAACTCGGTCATGCTATCCACAACTGTAAAAATTGTAGTAAATCAGATCTTCTGCCATTCCATTTCATTCCTTCCTGTCACACATATTTCAGCACCGACTGGAGGGGACATCTATTGTTTACATATTTAAGAAAGAATTTATTGAGCAGTTCCTTAGGTCAGCATTGGAAAATATTAAATAAATTGTTATCAGTCTTGAAGGATTTTATCCTCAGAGTGTCTGGTTTAAATGTACAGCATTCTAATGTACTATGGAACATAGTAAGCAATTACCCTAAATTCTTGAATTTTTACAAGTTTTTTACTACTTTTGTGTAAATTAACAGGTTACCTTGAGATTTCAGCTAAAATGCTTTTACTATGGTTTGAAACAATTTTAGTCTGAAATATATATATGAAAACTTCCAAACTAAAGATTTTAAAAGCAACTACCATTAATCAAAGCTCAGAGTTTTGGGAAAAAATCAGGAATGAGCTAAAGCAAATGACTGTATCTTCACTTGTTTATATAGCTCATAAAATGAGCAAAAGTTCAAAACTTATGACTAATTTCAAAGGTTAGTACAAAGTTTAATAGAGCCAATTAAGTCTCTGCATGGTGTGTAGAGTCCTCTGAAGTTATTGCAGTGTAATTGGACAGTGATTTTAATTTATATCAGAGCTATTAATATTTAGAGTGTAAATTACCTAAAATGATTTTATCTGAGGCATGCAATATGTACTTCTTATCTTTAATGGTCATTAGATCTGAAAATCCCATGTGAATCTGAAATATAATGTTTTATAGTGAAACAAAATTTTAGTATACTTTGATAGCTGAAGATTTGGGAAAGTAAAATTGTCAATGGGACAAATTCTGATGCACCACTGTGCATATTTTACCATTCTCTTTATGGAAGAAATCTTGTCTAGAAAAGACCCCAGTACAAAGGAGGTTGACATTAGAAAGTGACAATGACTCTTCCTTGCAAAAGAGAGAACTTACTGTGACATTCCCTAGCCCAGGTCTGTGCATGTTTGCCATTGCCGTGAGTACACAAAGCTCTACAATAGATTGCACAAGAGTAGGTCAGAAGAAAGAAACAGCTTCCTCTGCGCAACTTAGAGCTATGTCTTTATCTGTAGTTGGTAAAAAATGATGGCAGCCATCTGAAGAACGCAGTCTGGAGCAAACCTGGTGTGGTCGAAGCACTGTCCCTGCTCCCAAGGAGCGACCAACACCAATCTGTTTTACAGAGCTTTAGGAGCAATGCTGGGATGGAGAAAATCTGGAGCTGCACTACAGTTCAAAGGTTGAATTCACAGCAAATTCACCTTGACCATTTTGAAAGCAGTGTGTACACTGTGTTTACCTGAACTTTCAAAGGAGCAATTGAAAGCCATAATGAGCCCCAATTTTTGCTACTGCCTGCTTCATTGGCCAGGTACCATGTATCAGACACAATCTCATTTTGCAGATTTCTTCAGCCAATTCTAATGCTGTCTTTCTTTCTAGCCACTCCTCCAGCTTTTCAAAGAGCAATCGAGTACATAATCAAAGCATCTTCATTTTTTCTGTCATGCTTTATAATGCAGACATCCATGCAGCTCTCTGATATTCCTCTGTTTTAGTGAAAAGAGAATTAAAACTAAGCTACTATACTTCCATGACCACATCCTCTTGTCTCTCTCTCTGGGGAATTGGTGCACAAATACCTTTGCAAACCTATGCCCCATAGCTGGAAATCACCTTCATATCTCATTTACAAAATATGGTAACCTCTAATTTGGGATACTGTATTTATTTTAGCTGTTGACTAGGTTACAAAATATATAGAAGAAACAGTATATAAAAGTGTTTTCAGTGAGAGGGAGAGCTTCAGGTGACACCACCTGACAAACTTCTTTTGATGCTGTGTACTAATTGAATTGAAAACCAGCACATTATTCATGAACAAAGAAGTAGCAGATCTCCACTCAAAGAAAGGAATGGAAGGGGTGGGAGGGCAGGGTGAGCAGGAGAGAGAAAATACAAAAAGACACCTGTTCTCATTAATTCAATGACTAGTGTCAGCACAGTCGTATTACAAGGAAGAATAAAACCCATAATGAACACTCCCCAAACTACATTCACCAGAGGAAAAAGGGAGGAAATAGTGCCATTCTGGTTAACATAGCACAAGGTTTGGGAAGTTGGAGCAGTCATAAATGAGAACTGATACACTGAACTGAGCATAAAAGCAAGGACACGTAACCAGAAATACATTGCCAAGTTCATTCTTTGCATGGAATCTATTTTCACTAGTCACTAAAGATTAAATGCTTCTAAGTACAGGGTAATACATGGACTTTCTCTTGTAACAGAAAATTAAACAGTCATTTCCTTTGTTCACCATGTTCATAATACAGAAATCTTCACTGGAGGAAGGAAATGTCCATATTTCCACATTGTAAAGCAGTAGTAGCTAATGGGAAGGTATTGGGTGGAAATCCGTAGCCATTTTATTAATACAAACTGTCATAGGTTTTTCACAACTTTGAGGCATATGACTCACAAAAGGAAGATATACACATTTTTGAGGCATGACATGAAGCTAGAGAAGAAAACAAAATGCTGGAATAATAAGTCTCTTAACTGTACACAGAATAGGTATTACATGTACCCTTTTGTAAGTGCAGAAAAGATAGCTTATCCACAGGCTAAAATTGTCAACAAAGAAAGCATCAAGTCTGTGTAGATGAAGACAGAAACTATTGTCCTGTAAATCCAAATGTAACTTTGGAGACTGCTGGAGTTTCTGCTTGAGATGAGTATGAAGGAACAAATTACAAAATCCCAGGAGCTCAGTACTTAGGGATGCACATGAGATTACAGACAGGTCAGCCAAAAGTGTTATATTGAGCCCTTCATGGTCTCCACTTGACAATCCTGATGCCTTCCCATCCTCTGCCAGAATGGAGTCCCTGAATATCACACAAGAAGTAGTCACAGTGAAAGTTTTTAATATGACAAGGATGTATTTCCTCACTCAAATAGAAAAATGGTAGGTTTTGTTTTTTGGGGTTTTTTTTATTTGCATGTTATTTAAGGCTAGATGGGAAAAGGAAAATATTTTCAGCTGCACTTAAAAAGCATGCCTGCAAAATATGGCATGAATTGCTTTTTGACAGATTGCTATGGATGTGTGCTTATATGCAATCTGTCATTTATTTGCACAAATCCAGATTTAGCATGCAAATAGGTACTTGTCACTGGACTTTCTTTCCACAGTTGGTCAGACCAAAGCCCTGACGTGCACTGTGCCAATCAGTGGTGCCCAAAAATCTGTGCTCAATTTCTGTAGTTCAAATGTATTTTTAAATAAAAAAGATGTAGTTTTCCAAGAAGGTCACTCCCGGTGAAGATTGTTGGTTGTATTGGGATCAAATGGAATACTTCTTTTGTAATTCAGCATTTATTTCTTTTTCTCTTTCTTTGAGCATACGTATTCTGCTCCCAGACTGATATATCATAATTAAAAAGATTTGTTCTTCTTCTGAGAAGATTTAATCACTACTTCTAACTGAATATTAGAAAGACTAAGCATGATTGCACAAGATGTGCCAACTTCAACCAACAGGGACAATTTCTATATACAGATCCAGTTGGGAATATGTGCTTCTCTAAACTTCAACTAGTGAAAAGGCAAGAGAAATCTATGTTTTCCCTCTTAAAAATATATCTGCGTTAGCTATTATTCTGGTGTTGACATTGTACTTTCTTTGTAAACATTGCCTATTGCTTTTAAGTATCTATTAAATGTGTGGCATATACCAGATGTTGAGTTATCAGAATGCAGGCAAATTTCAGGGACGTTGAATGACACACAGAGTTTGTGAGATTTGATCCCTTGGAGTTCTCAGCTGGCCACCATGGGATGCAATTTATCTCGCCATGGCTTGGAGATCTAATAGCCTACCTCTAAAGTTAGTGAAGAGGGCATGAAAAGGAACAGTCATTCCCTCTTCCAATAAACATTCAAGCAATTGGGATGAATGATCTTCTGTGGGTACACATTATGCTATGTTGATTATAGTGTCTTTTTTATGAGGATAAGTATTAGATACCAGAAATCAGAATATATTAAGCTTATCATTAGGCAGAAGCATTATAATTTAAAAAAAAGAGTTGGATAGTTCATGGGTAGGGCTCTGAAGAGTTGCAATCACATCACACAAGAAGTACCTGTGATTTTGAAGTGCAATTTTCAGATGACCACATTTGGCAAAGGGAAGCTGTATTCTTCACCTGACTTCTTCCTCAGTCATTTTCTCTGACAAGCTAAATAATATTAATATGTAAATAAGACTACTAAAGTACAAAATTTACCCGGAGGTGCTGATTCCACATCCTGACGTAGCTATTAGCGTTTGTAACTCTGCAGCTGAGAGGTAAGCAGTCAGATGGAGTGGGAGCAAGGCAGGAAAGTGAAAGGTATCTTTAGGGTCCCTACTTGCCTCACTCTGCAGCAAAACATGCAAAGGAGCTGTAGGCACACCAGTGCAGATGAATTTAAGATCCTGGCTGTCTAAGCCTGGGAAGCAACCAGTGCAAGCAACAGGAGCTTGGGGAATTCTCACTGCAGGGAAATAAGATGGCAAGGGAGTAAGAACAAATAAAAAGAATGTTGGTTCTGTGTTAGGAGGAAGGTACTAAATGAACAGGGTATAGCAAACTGATTAAAGAACCTTGTCTCCACGGCTGATGATGGCTGCAATCTGCTGTTACCAAGAGGGACTCAGACCTCTCAGCAGGGGTGGGACAGGGAAAGCTATGCAGGGAGGTTACAACTTCAGTTTTCTCAAGCTGCTTTTGCTGCAGCTTTTCCAAGTGCCAGGGAATGTCAGGGATCACATGTAACACTGAAGCTAAGAAGCCTTTTAAATTTTGTCTATTATCTTAAAGGGCTTAATTCTGCAGTAGTATGTAAAACAGAACTCCAGCTATCTGGAAGTGCAGCTGTCTTTATCTGCCTTCAGTAGCATTTATACACAACTTGCTGCCTTATTACAAAACCTGAAGCCAGAATTTTATTTGCAGAGGGACAAAATGATCATATCCAATATCAGGTGAAGGACATTTGCTTTCATTATTTTTCCCTTGTCCTATGTATTATTCACATATTTCCATTTCTTTAATGTCCCTCTTCTTGATTATTAATGTATGAAGAATGCTGGATGAACAGTTCAGAACATGGCAACACCTGAAAAAAACCCCAAAAGCCAAGCATTGCTTTGTGTATAGGATTTCAGGCTTCTATTTTTATTTGGTATATTGCTATAGGATTTCAGACTTCTCTGTATTTTCCTCAGTTTCTGGGATTTCAGATTTAGATGGTGAAGGAAGATCCAGAGCTCTGCATTTGATCTATTTATGCCAGAACGTCTCCTTAATCACTAAAACATTTATATCATAGGGAGTCAGAGGCTTCATGTATTGAGGTACAAAGTCATGGGATTGAGTTGAATAATTTATTCATTGTTTTTGTGCATCACACCTAGGGCTTTTTTTTTTTGGAAGGGGATGAAATATTTATTGAGTTAAAACTATGTATTTGACTCATTTAAACTTGGTACAAGTCCTGTGAGGAGTGGCTGAGGGAAATGGGGCTGTTTAGCCTGGAGAAAAAGAGGCTCAGGGAGGATTTTATTGCTCTCTACAACTACATGAATGGAGGTTGTTGCAAGGTGGCTTTCAGTCTCTTCTCCCAAGTAAAAAGTGATAGAAGAAGAGGAAGTGGCCTCAAGCTGTACCATGGGAGGTTTAGATTGGATATTAGGAAAAATCTTTTCACTGGAAAGTTTGTGAAGCACTGGGAAAAAGATGCCCTATCCCTGGAGGTATTTAAAAGACATGTAGATATAGCACTTAGAGACATGGTTTAGTGGAACACTTGGCAATGTTAGGTTTATGGTTGGACTTGATGACCTGAAGGGTCTTTTCCAATCTAAACAATTGCATGGTTTAAGACTGAAAGGGGAAAAAGACAAATCATTCCTTCTATGATTTTCAATGTTTAAGAATTTGATTTGGTGCTCAGCACCAATAGCACAGAATCCCTGCTTTAGTTATTGTCCAACATCAGCATCATACTTCATGACTGGAGTGACATTAGTACCAGGAAATAGTCTACAGAGGACTAATACTCAGGAGAACATGATTGTCTTCATCACCCAGGCTTGACTAAGTCAAACTCTGCACCTCCATTTTGTGTCCTCTTTAAAGACTTTTTTTTTGGTGCAAAAGTGAAGGAGAGGGGAAGTGAATTATCCATCTAACCACTGCAAAGTATTTTGAAACCTTTGAATTAATAATGCTACATGGGCAGCATTCAACCTCAATTTGGACAGACAGAAAAAAATGCCACACATCTCACAAGACCTTTCAGGGTCTTTCACCTGAACAAATGCTCACAGCTCTCCATCCCTGGCCAGGAGCAATGAACTTTTGACAGCTGAGCAATTCTTTTGGAAGGGCTTTTACATAAGCATTTCCACATTGCCTGCACCCAACTGACCACCCAAGGCCATTATGGGAACGACTTGTTCCTTATTAGCTGCTGGAGAAGACCAGAGCAGCTGAGAGAGTGCAATTACTGCTCAGTCTGGCTATTTTCCTGCCTTCAGTGACTGCAAACGATATTTTCTTACAGAATAACTGTAATCCTTAAGTAATTTCTATTTTGTGTTTGCTAAGAAAACAGGAGTTCAACTTTTTACTAGCTCATAGGCCTCTGAAGCTAATTTTTGGGAAATGTGCTTATTATCTTTTTTATTTTAGATACCACCATAAAAAATAGACAGAAGAATGTAAAATGTATATACAGGACTGCGATTGCTGTCCAGTTTGTTTAAGTTAGAGAAACTATATTTTATACTTGTACAAATAACTTAGAATTGTTTGGATTATGAAACTAAAGATAACATGGAAGTTCTAAAGAGACATGACCAAAAAAAACAGAGCGATTAAAAAATACTGCTCAGTAGTCTCCATTTCCCTTAAAACCAGAACTTGCTACCAGTTTTGTAACATAGTAGCTGGTTTTATACCTAGACAGCTTCTGGAATCTTTGTGTTTGCTCACACTCTTAGTTTTTCTTGTAATGTTTAAATATTACTTTTTGTCAAAGACTTTATTTATGTAATACTTTCTAACAGCTTTTACTCCTATGAAGAAATCGAGTGCCAGTAAGTCATAATGTTTACTTATTTTTCTATTTTCCTGATTTTTTTATGAAGTAGTTACAGAGTAATTGCACAATACTTACAGAAAGTTGCCATTGAGACGCATTATTGCTTGCTGCTGTCTTTCTGCTTTCCTAATTTAGATGACTCTGTTTTAAAGGCCCTCAAGGATGAGCTCCAGCATGAAGACTGGAGGTGTCTTCTGAGTGGTGTTAAAAGTGACAGCAAACTCCAACATGAACTTGGAAAGTTATCACTTCACCAAATAAGGAACCAGTCCAGCAACTGGTATGCATCGGGAAATATTTCATGGAATGGGGTGTAGGAGGCTCTTGGTATAGTCTTTATGTCCCTACGAGTGTATTTTCTTTTTTCCAATATCCTGTACTGTTACATGGTCGACTAACTTGTCTCTTCCATTACCAGCCTGTGCCAGGAGTCTGTACTGTATCAGACACACTATGTACAAGTTACATTTGTACAACTGAATTTATTCAGGTCTGTCTGTATCAGAACATTTATTTCCTGCTTCTCAGGCCTGAGCTCCTCTCATTCTGTATCATTCATCAGCTCATTCTATTTTATATGCCAAAAAGATTAACGAAAATGGAAAGCAAGTTCAGCCCTGAGACTTACACCTTCACAGGTACCTCCAGCAGCTGTTCATCGGTACTTTTTCCGGCATCATGTTCTTTGCCATCACTGTTCAAGCCAGCTCACTATCTGTTTCAGAATTTGTCTCTTATCTCCATGTTCTTCATCTTAACTACTTGTTTTCTATGTGACACATGTCGACTGCATTTTGTAAACCAGAAAAATACATTTACTGCTACAATTCCCTCATTAAAAATCTTTTTTGTTTGTTTTTCTTTAAAGTGAACCTATTACCTTGTCAAGGAAGGATATCATGTTAGTTCAGCATGATCCACTTTTGGTAAACCTGTTCTGCCCTTTAGGTTGCCTTCAATGGGAGCAGCAAATGCAAAGTGAAAAATGAAATCTTTTTTCCTTTGGAAAATATTAGATCTTCATTATTGCCGTCATTATCTACTGCATTTATTATATTCTTAAATCTCAGATTTCATTTGAAGAATTTCATTTCAGTGACTATGCTCCTTCAAACTTTGTGCAGTTCCTGACCTGTTATCCCAGGAAAATAGGCTAAAGAGAAGTGCAATAAGATGATGCAGCACCTGAAGGAGGCCTATAGGGATGCTGGGGATGGACTCTTCATTAGGGACTGCAGTGATAGGGCAAGGGGTAACGGGTTCAAACTTAAACAGGGGAAGTTTAGATTGGATATAAGGAAGAAATTCTTTACTGTAAGGGTG
>JAOEHY010048272.1:0-10025 GCA_025447955.1 Psilopsiagon aurifrons | reverse complement strand
GAATATTTAGTGTATATCGTCATTGTAGAGTCAAAAAGAAAAACTATCATCCCACAGAAAATGCTTCATAAAATTGGAAATTGTAGGAAGCTTCCCTCAAAAGCAGAGACAGAAAATGGAAATTAAGGTATATAAGGAAGTCAGTGAGCTACATACTTCTTCAAAAATTATAGGTTACTACTTCTAAATTACTCACAAGACTGTGATGTACCTATAAAGTACATAGTCTCCATGTTGATTTTGACACATCAAGCAATGTAATGGAACAACTTCAGGCTTGCTGTAAAGCCAATGTTCTTCTCTGTACTCAGATGAAACATGTCACTAGAAGAGGTCTAACAATTTCTTTTTCCACAAGTAAGCTGTCTTCAGTAACCTTTAGTACCCAATATTTCATCCTTTTCTGGTACTCCACCTCCCTCCCCAATCACTCCTGTGGTATGTTATTCAGAGGCTCCTTTTCATCTCCTTCAGCTCTCTGTGTCCCTGCCACACTTCTCTCACCTGCACTCATCTCAGAAATGCTCTTATCTCAAGGACAGACAGCTCACAGAGCTACCTGTCTGCTCCTCACCTGTTTCCCTTCAGCACAGGCTGAAATCCTGGTCTGCTTCTCTGACACTGCATCAATACCTGGCTGCCAGTTTCAACAGCATGTGGCGGAGGGACAGTCTTTAATATCTTTCCAATCCACCTTGATGCTTCAGAACAACGTTGCAGCACTGCTTGTCATCAGGTCCATAAACTGTGCTGTCCTTGACTCAGAACTCGCCCCATGTAGCTTCCATTTCCCACATATCCATAAACCTTGCATTTATATCTGCAGATGCCTTTTCTGTCCACACTTACACACACAGCTGGTGCAACTGGATAGCGGATGCCAATTACCTATCCAGTACTTCAGCAACCTTTCCTCTGACCTTCACAGATGTACCTTTGCTTTGCTCATGTCTACTCTGAAAGCTGTTGCAATGGTCAGTTGCCTTAACTGTGCCTTTTCTCTCTTTGCAACTCCCCATTCTTCCTTCTTTTTTGTCACATGAATTGTGTTTCTTCTTTGTGTTAAAGTTCCTTTTAGTTCACCCCCCAGCCATCTCCTGTATGATATCACAAGGCCACCTGCCTCCTCATTTCTACTCAAGGGCCAAAAATCTCAGCCACTATCTGCCACTTGCTGTTTTCAGAAGCCCTTTGGGCTTTCTCCAACACTGCAGCACATATTTAGGAGAAGCTTTTATAAATAGGTGCTAAAATTAACTCGTGAGTCTTCTTCAATGCCCCCTTTGCCATTATTTCCACACAAAACCCCTTTAATGATTAGGCGATTTATCATACTGCCTAACATTGTTTCGTTGCCTCTTTGTACACTCACAACTATCTGGTCTCCATCTGTTACCTTGTTCAGTATTTCAACCACAAGTTTTGGTGGTGCAATGGAATCAAAATTGTCCCCTTTGCACAAGAACAAAAAAGTTCTTCATCCTGAATGGCTGGTTGTTCAAAACCTGTGCCAAAATACAGTAAACGGAAGTGGCACATAAAAAAAACATGTAAAGCTGAGTGCATGGTCTGAGTGAGAAACAGCCCCTCTTCTGAAGACACTAGAGCTGTCCATGGGGCCAAACTGTCTATACTCTCTATACCCCAGTCTGGTAGCCTATAGAGTCTGGCCATATAGCAAATGCTATAAAGCCACTGGGGCTTTACCGTTTTTTCAGTCTGTCCATAGTCCAGCTGGAGAAATGGATGCCATAAAACAAATCTATCACTCTCATTCCTTTATAAGCAGTCATACAGTACCAATAGAAATGAAGCTACTAGCTCAGAAGCCATATCACTGAAGACTGTGAAACAGTCTAAACACTGATGAGAAGATGTGCTGAACTGTGGCAGGGTAAAATTATGAAAGCAGCTTGACTTTCTTTTAATTTTGTCTTGTCAGTTTGAGGTGCTGTAGAAGCACCTGCCTTCGGGAAGCACTGAGCACTTAGTGCTGAAAGTCAGGCCCTGGTAAGATTTGCCTTTTGACAGATAGGGTCCTGGCTTAGGATAAAGGATGTGCATGTTCCTCACTTTGCTATTCTGTCTCCTCCTTCTGCCTCTGGGGGTGAGGCCTCAGGATGCAGAGCTCAGTATGCCCTGCTCTACACAGCTTCATGCCTAAAGCTATGTGCATCCAGCAAAATAAAGCTATAAATGCAACATGTACTACTTTGCTGCACCAGCTTGATCTCACTGGTATATGTAAAACCCCTGGTGAAGGAAAAGAGAAAGATGCTTTGTCCCAGCTAAGCAATATAGATTAGACACATCATAGAATCATAAAATCATAGAATAGTTAAGGTTGGAAAGTTAAGGTAGTTCCAGCTCCTCTGCCATGGGCAGGGACACTTACCACTAAACCACATGTGCTATCTTGGGTAAATCTGACAGAGACTGGGTAGGACATTCATTTTGATGGGGGGCCACACCAAGAAGAAGAAAGGAGCATCAGGCCAAATGATATCAGTCATATGTGGGACAAATCTTTGTTTAGAGGCCACTGGGAGGCAGTGATTCTCCTGAAAGGAGAGCTGCCAGGTGTTGAAAGTAATGGCAAGGCTTATCCCTTCCAATAAGTCAAGGTTGCACCTGTGGGGTGACTTATAACATGCTGGTATTTCAAAGACTCAGGTTTTGTTCAATTCAATTACCTGCTTAGTTATTGATGTCTGTGGGTTTATGTGTGAATCTGCCATCTATCTAAATACTCCAAAAATAGTATAACATAGTGAAAAAAAAGTCAGTTCTCATAGCCAGAGTCATAAGTGCGTTATCTACAGAGGTCAAGAGAAGTGTGTCCCTCCTACACACTACAGGAGAGGGGAACAGTGAAGATCACTTGCATATGAAAAACAAGACAGGATCAGGGTCTTGGCTGTCCAGAAACAGCACATGTGGTACCCTCACTTCAGAAAGGTGAACACTCAATTGCTCCAATATCAGTGATCCCAACCATAAGCTAGTATTAAAGTTCTGATGTGTTCCAAAAATATTAAAGTAGGGAACTTACCCAGGAACCTGCTCATTTAGAATTATGTCTGTGGAATGAAAGAGAAAAAAATCCCAAAGAATATATATTTTTAAATTAAATGGGCTGCAAAGGATCTGAAATTTGTGAAGATTGATATCACAGTTTGATAAAGATGAAAATATTGCTGGTGGGGGTTTATCTACATGAAATGTTTTAAAAAGAGAAAGAAAAATAGTCAACTGTCAGATTTTTCGTTTTCTAAGGTAATGGAAGTGAAAAATTAACTGAGAATATTCACTGCAAACGCACTGCATAAGGCTACTTTTTAACGTAAATTCTCTGGTCTCCTCTATAGAGAAATGAGTAGTTCATTTATCTCAGGCATGATCAATTTCAGCACTTTCCACAATATAAACAGAAATCTAAAGCTCAGGTAATAATAATTTGTGTCTGACTTGCATTTGCTTTGCCTACTTAGTAATTCTTCTAACACATAATCAAGAGCAATTATCTACATATAGACCAAATATAGCATGTTTTCTATATAGCATGTAAATGGGTACTTCTATGCACATCAACTTCTTTCTATTACCACGTTTTGATTACACTTCACAGGTCTGTAAAGCTATTTTCTTACCCACTCTACAACAGCATCTGAGAAGATAAATCTTGGCAAAGCTTCTCACTTGTAAGCTGACCAGCAGGCAAACTGCTGAATTTTATTGTTTTCTCCTTAAGTCTGTCCACTTACGTAGCTAGTTTTCTCACAATGATGCTAGGGGTTTTATGCTTAAGCGGCCAGAGTTATTCATGGCAACCAGTGAATGTGTGAACTACTTTCATGTGTAAAGGAGTTCCTGAAGTATTCCTGTTAGGAATACAGTCAGGATGTGTAAGTGCATCTAGTACTTGATAGCACATCAACATCTGCTTTTCTATTGAACTTAACCATGTACCCACAGAAGTTAGGAGGAGCTTGTGTTTAGCCTTTCTGGGAGCAGCTTCTTGGTCCAAGTTGCTCTTCTTCACATTTGAAGTTGCAATGATGAGCTCTCTCCAGCACTGATCTTCTACCTCTTGATCCAAAACCAGTTAACTCAGTCTCTTAAAGTTGTTTCTAGTAACTGAGCCTGTGACATGTTCTGGGTAGGGTTGTCAGAACGGGTAGATTTAACATGACTTCTTCACTGCCATGCTAATACAGGGGTGAATGTTCAAGCTCATGTGATCTTGCCACATATACCTGCTGCCCATCATGCCAGGCCTGACTCAGACTTAGAGTGAGCCATGTGCTCTGCACTTTTTGGTGGGAAAGGTTAAATCCTCAACCTCCATGCCTGCAAGGATGCCAGGATGGCTCACATCTACCAGCAGCTCACTGTGTCATGCCAGCATCTTCTTTTCCCCTGCTATCTACCCTATACCCCTGCAATGTGCACAAGCCACAGCAGCCTGAAAATCCTGTCTGGGAATGAGCAAAAAGGTGCAGCAGAGCTAACAAGACTGGATTTGACCCTGCTGAGAACATAGTGGGATTGTAACTGAAGTGAGCGATAAGTGGAGAGCTCAATTTAAAATGGCTTAAATTCAGTGGCGCCGTTTAGCTTTGCTACAGTTTAGACATATTTTGCTACACTCAAATTGTTTTCATGAGCAAAAAGGAAACACTAAGACAAAAATCTAGTGTTCATGTAATTTAGATCTTACTAGCTGAATAGCTGACACAAAGGATTATTAGCCTAGATCAAATTATTATAGAAAATGAAAAAAAGAAGCCTTGATGTAACACTCACCTACTGTGCTTCCTTGACTATCATCTCATCACTTCACCCTACACATGCAGGCTGTTTCCACTCTGTCCCCACTTGCAATGTATTTGCTATTACTCCATACCTGTACTCCTTTATATACTACCATCATTCTTCTGATAGAAGTATTCCAGTCTACACAGAATATTACTTGTTAATAGAGTTCTGGGTTCAGCTGTAGCAGTCATTTTTCTCCTTCTTAGTAGCTGGTGCGGTGCTGTGTTTGTGACTTTCAGCCTGGGAACAGTGCTGATAACACTGATGTTTTTAGTTGCTGCTTAGTAATGTTTACTTTGACCAAGGAATTTCTGAGTCTCATGCTCTGCCAAGGAGGAGGGGAAGCCGGGAGGAAGCAGAGACAGGACACCTGAGCCAAACTGACCAAAGAGATATTCCATACCACAGCACGTCGTGCCCACTATATAAATTGGAGGCAGTTACCTGGAAGGGTTAGATCACTGTTTGGGTCGGGCTGGGTATCAGTCGGTGGGTGGTGAGCGGTTGTATTCTCTTCCCTTGCTCTTTCCCTTATCAATATTATTATTGGTGGCAGCAGGTTTGTGTTTTATGTTAGTTACTGGACTGCTCTTATCTCAACCCATGGAAGCTACATTCTTTCAATTCTCCTCCCCATCCTTCCTGGAGCCGGAGGATGAAGTTGGGGGGGAGTAAGCAAATGTCTGTATGGTTTCTGAGTGACAAGCTGGGCTTAAACCACAACAAATAGCTATATAAAAATTACGATTACATCATATGATTATAAGCAAAAATAAAAAACATAGGCAATTGCCATGGTCCATTAGAAAAAAAAATGCAGCTGCAGCTACAGCTAAACAAGCTCAAGCAAAGCTCCAGACAGCCAAGTGGACCTGTAGGGATGCTGGAGAGGGACTCTTCATTAGGGACTGCAGTGAGAGGACAAGGGGTAACAGGTTAAAATTTAAACAGGGGAAGTTTAGATTGGATATAAGGAGGAAATTCTTTACTGTGAGGGTAATGAGGCACTGGAATGGGTTGCCCAAGGAAGTTGTGAATGCTCCATCCCTGGCTGTTTTCAAGGCCAGGTTGGACATAGCCTTGGGTGATATGGTTTAGTGTGAGGTGTCCCTGCCCATGGCAGGGGGGCTGGAGCTAGATGATCTTAAGGTCTTTTCCAACCCTAACTATTCTATGATTCTATGATTCTTAAAGTTCAGAAAAAGAGTTACAAGTTCTGTAACCTTGCAGAGCTAGTTTGAAGCCTGCTGCCTCTTTACTAGTGATAGCAATGCCATGCTTACCAAGCTACAAGGCCACAACTAGGCAATCCTGCTGAGCATATTTCTCTCAAGATGCATCCACACACAATGTTCCTCAGCCAGAGAAAGTGGAATCAGTTTATCAGCCAAAGTCTGCAGGATTATTACCTTTTCTGTACAGTTGTGTTGTGTCCTGTGACATACCAGAGACAAAATCCCAGCCTCTTCCTCATCTGTTTTTGGTTGTTCCACACTGTGCTTCCAAACAGACCAGAGCTCAGCAGTTTTGTAAAAAAATCATAAATGAACTCCCTCAAGGAAAACAAAAATGTTCATGTCCCCAAATTAGAGCTGACATTTTCTGTTGCTGTCCTCTATAATTTTTTCTGTACCTCATTTAAGATAATTTTGTAATCAGCACTGTCGTTTGACACCTTGAAATCAATTCTAACCCACCTGGGAGCTGCTTTGAATCCCCTTCCCTCCTGCCCAAGGGTATCAGCTCCTTCCGCAACAGAGCAAATTAAGATAATAGTTACATATTTGGATGCCTTGAACTACTATGAAATGCCCCAGACTACTACGCATTTTTTCTTCACTTTTCTCAAAGATATGCTTGCCCTGGAATTGCTTTTAATAAATCTGTCCCACAAACTTATGTTTTGAAGAACAAAGAAACAGGTAAACCAGACCTTTTACATGGGAGTTTGGGGGGGTTCCTCCAAAAATTGGGGGAAAGAGAATAACTTTATTTTTTCCAAAAGCTATGCCAAGACATGCATCCTCCCCAGCCTCATCTCTCTCATAATGGAGTACATTTTAAAAACTGTTTCTAACAAAACTTTTTTGTTCTTACCTGTTAATTTTCTATTGATGCAGTCCAAACATTACCAAAATTAACTGGTTTACTTTGGAGATAACTTCTGTCATGGCAGCACTCAACCTCCTTAACCAAACTAGATTTAAACTCAACCTCCTTAACCAAACTAGATTTAAACTCAACCTCCTTAACCAAACTAGATTTAAATTAGATGTTAGGAAGAAATTCTTCCCTATGAGGCTGGTGAGGCGCTGGCACAGCTTGTCCAAACAAACTGTGGCTGCTCCATTCCTGGCAGTGTTCAAAGCCAGTCTGGACAGGGCTTGGAGCAACCTGGTCTAGTAGAAGGTGTCTTTGCTCATGGTAGGGGATTGGAACACAGTGATCTTTACAGTTCCTTCCAATGCAAACCATTCTATGATTTTATGAAACTAAGAAGTTTGCTTACACATTCTAGAAGCTGTAAGAGCTGATCTGTAGCTGGGACAAGAACTCCTCCAGAAATCCTACAAAGGAGCAGAGTGACCCAGCTGGCATCAATGCATATGAGCTTGGAATACCCATCACGCTATGGGGATGTTTTTTCCAAGAATAGAGGGTGGTTTTTCCAAGACTCATTTCTCAAGGAACAAAGAAAGTGATAGGTACAAGGAGTCTCAATCATACCTTTCCATTGTATGCAATTTGACTATGAACCAACCACTCCATTCTACGAATGACATTCTAAGTGAGCCTTCTCTGAGCTCTCACTGTTAAGCAGCATTGGTTCCATAGTGATGATCTCTCTTTGAGCTTGATGTCCCTCAAGATTTCTCCTCAAGGCAAAGAGACTTTTTACTAGCCTTTGGGTTAGTGCAATTTGAGTTCTCTCTAATTTGCAGCTGAACTGCATGCCAAATGACTCCTCTTGAGCAGGGACACTGCTCAAATTTTGAGATTCCTTACCTCAGACTAAGAGATACTTCCTTACCCAAGATGGGAAACAGCACTTACTCGCAACAGATCCTTGCTAAGTGACTGATGGCATGCTAAATTAACATTTATGAAATCCATGTAGCAAATTCCTTCCTTGAGACACTCAAGAGACATCTGGACACAATCCTGAGCAACGTTCTCCATGTGAGCCTGCTTGATCAGGGAGATTGAACTAGATGATGCTTGGTGTTGCCTTCCAGCCTGAACCTTCTGTGATTCTGGGATTCTGTGATTTGCATGATGGAACAAAGGGCTCATTAGAGACATCATCCTGATAAGAGTGAGATAACCTTACAACGATAACAAGCCATTGTGAAAGTATGTACTTTTGTCTTGCTGGAGAATCTGACGGATTCTGTTGCTGAGGCAGACTGAAGCTGCTATCGATTACTAAAGCATTGTCCCAGATATGGTTTAGGGTATGTTGGTTTGTAGCTTTCACCAATTCCTTTCCAGTACATGGTTTTATTCTCTATTTATACAAAAAACGAAGCTTCATTATCTATCTGCCTCTTCACATATCTTGAAAAGAGCTTTCAATTTCCTGACTAAGTTCTTCAGCAGTGGCTGTGAGGCTTTTATTATCTTTATATGTTTTCATTAATTTTTTCAGCTTTATTTATGAGGTCCCAGTGCTGTGCTGCCTGAGAGTTTAACAGATTACTACTATTGTAGTCAGTGAAATAGAATATTACTCTTAGAATACAAACCTTCCTCCCAGGAGCCTCACTTTGAAATAAGTCTTTCACTCTGTATAGATTTCCCTTACGAAGCTGGGCCTGCATAGTATCACTTTAGACATTTTCTGAAAACTTAGATAACCTGTCTTAATAAATAATGATCTGGTTCAACAATGGTCTTTATTTTTAAAAAGCCAATGGCTACTGAATTTCTTACATAGTGCATTATGAAAACAAAATCTGTTTTAAAAATCATGCTTACCTAACATTTTAGGAAGTAGTCTCATTATTTGTATTGTAGGATTTTCTTTAATTTACTCTTAGTCGTACACATCTAATCTGCTCAGCTGCGCGTATCATGTCAACAAAACTCCCAATAGAGTAAAAACTGTATATCACAATTATTGGAAGAAACAATTAATGTACCAAATTCAAAGTACAATTTGCTGGGGAAAAAAATAAAAAGAAAAATCTTTGAATAACAAATAACTTCATGATCTGTTCATGAACAAGCTGGGAATATTTCATTTGTCTGATGGATAAATTATTCATTTTGAAAGATTTCCTCAGCACCATCTGTGATTGTAAAGTTCTAAGAGCATTGTACTGTCATTGCTTTGAGGACTATTATTTAAAGCCTGTCTGCATGTGAATATCCTAGAGTAGAGGCTACAGGAAATGTTACAGTAAATATAAACAAATCACTCAAATAACTCAATGTATGAAGAAGATAAGAGAGGTAATCATAACAAAATCATCATTAAATAGTCATCTTTTGGTGTCTAGGTGCAGAAAATCACCAGTGACTGAAGTTGAAGATGGATGAGAGGATCCACCTCACTCTCCTACTAACACATTCTGACTCCTGCCTGCCCTTCCCCTTCTCCTTCGCCAGTTCTCCCACAAGACATGTAAATCTTGCTGCTCATGCTTTCTCCACAATCTAGTCCTCCTTCTTTTCTTCTTCCATGAGCTGCTTTCTTCTGTTTCTCCTCTATGAGATCCTCTTCAGTGCACATGCTTCTGTTCTTGGCAAAATCAGGCCAAAGCTGCCACCATTTTAGCAACATGCTCACTTGAGCTGGGTGTTGCTGCTGCTGCTATTCATCCCTGTGCTGACTTTTGCTCTCCAAAGGCACAATAAAAGAGGCTTAGGCGTCATCTGGCAAAAAGACAGGCAATGAGCTCCCAACCGTGTCCATAAACACTGTCATCTGCCCAACAGCATGTAGACCAGCACAAGGGGAACATTTCAGAGGAGCATTCCATGCTGGGCTGAGGAAGACCAAGAACAACATTATTCCTTTTCCAGCTTACTGGAAATAGTTGTCCTCATTCACAGTGTTTGGTTTGCCTTAGCACATCAGGCACTTTTGTCTCCCACTCCATTTTTCTCCCGAAATATCAGCATGAGACATGTCGTGGTTTAAGCCATAAATCAGCCACGCAGTTTGTTCACTCACTTCCCCCTTTTTCTTCCCTCTGCTCCTG